>JAFFSR010000353.1:3732500-3900000 GCA_017163975.1 Anastatus disparis | reverse complement strand
AATTTAAAAAATTTTTTTTTAATATTTAATGTAATATTTACATAAAATATTAAACATTATATAAACTTATTAATAGTTAATAATTTAAAAAATTTTGATATATTTATAAAATGTAAGATTAAGAAAAAAGATATCAAACAGGAATTATAACAAAATAATCCTATAAATCTTCAAAATCTTAAGTATACATTCAAATATTGAATAATTTTACTAAAAAATTTATGATTTCACAATGATAAAAATCTAAAAGATTTAAAATGTAAGGTGGTGTAAAAACCAGCTTAATCTATATATTATGAATAATGATTAAAATTTAATAATAATTTTTTTCAGATATTTTACAAAATAATATTTTTTTTTTTTCATGTTTCTATGTTAATAATAAAAATTTAATAAAAGATGTACAATTATATAATATTATGTATAATATAAAAATATATTATAATAAAAAATTGTTTATATAAAACAATGCATAAGTGTTACATTTTATATTGATATGATAACTATAATGGGGGTTGGCGAGTGGAACGAGCAGGGGGGTACCCCCCCTAGTATATATATATATATAGTCGTAAGACAAGATTCAACCGACGCCCCCCTCAAATGTCTGTCGGTACAGCCCGCCCTCAAATTGCGTTGTTATTCCTCTTATAAATAGCCATTTCAAAATTAACGTAACTGAGCCCCCCCCTCAATTCTTATAGCCCCCCCTCGGCCACCCTTCAATCTGCCCTCCCTCACTCTATATAGCCCCCCCCCCCCCCCTCATTATGCCCTTCCCTTCACTATGATATTATGTTTTAGTAATTAGTAATGAAATAATATTTTTACTATTAATAATATTCTATTATTATAATAACAATTATAAGTAATTGAATATTATTATAATTATTATGATTGTAACTGTGACTAATTAATAATATAAAGTTTTTTCACTGCATTTCATTTATATTCTAATATTGAATTTCAATAATGAAAAAAAAAATTATTATTATTAATATTTCATTAATATAATTGGAAACATAACTAATTGATAATATAAAGCTTCCTCTGTGCATTTCCTTTATTCAGATAAATATATAATATTTTTATTTCTATATATTGTATTTTTATTTTTATTATTGGAAAAATTTACTAATTACAAAAGTAAATTATAAATTACAAAATGAATTTAGCTTAATATCCATAGGTACTTTATTAACACTTGTATTTAAATAAAACATGTTTTTTTTTAAACTAGAAATAAGATATTTACATATTTATCTTTTTAGAAGATTTCTGGGCTTGAGACCAGCATAAAGATATATGGCTGCATTAAAAGCTTTAAAAGCTTACAAATTCATTTCTTATTGTCGCTGAAGCGTACAGATCTATTATTTGTTATCGCTAAAAAAAAACTTATAAAAGCGTACAGATTTATTATTTGTTGTTGCTAAAAAAGCTTATAAAAAGCATACAGATTTATTGTTTGTTGTCGCTAAAAAACTTCATATAAGAATACAAATATATTGTTTGTTGTTGCTGAAAAAAGCTTACAAATTTCTTTTTCATAATCGCTAAAAGAAACTTACAAATTTATATCTTATTGTCGCTGAAAAAGGCGTACAAATTTATTGTTTATTGTTGCTAAAAAAGCTTACAAATTCATTTATTATTGTCGCTGAAGCGTACAGATATATATTATATGCTTTATTACATTAAAAACTACATCATATCTGATATATTTTAATTTTTTCTCAAATATAAGCAGTTAATTAGTTTACATTGTTTAATATTTTAATTGCTTTTATTTTTTTAATGTGATTTAAATGTAACTATTCTCACCCAATGCATCAAAGGCTGTCTTAAGATCTAAGGAAACTATATGAATTTTATTTTCAAATAATTATATTTCTTAAAAATTTAAAATATATTTTTATGCATCTTACATCTGTAATTTGATTCCAATCTCTTGATAATTCTACTTTACATCTTTTTAAAATATGTATCATTCTTTTAAAATATATGCGGCGTTTCATATCAACTCACCTGGTCAAAAAATAAAAATCGCTAAAAATCTGGGAAAATGTTCTATTTGATACCCAAAATACCCAAAAAATTTTTTAGAGCTCTAGGTCAAAGAGGTCAAGAGCAAGAGGTCATGGAGTTTTGTGATTTTTTCAATTTTTTTGTAAAATCATCATTTTTAATATTTTTTTATTAAAAAACTAAAGGTTTTAGAAAAAAATGTATAAAGACATTTTTTGTTGGAAATTATGTGTAGAAACTATACAAATTTTTTCCAATCCCAAAGTTGCTATCTTCTGATTGGTCCATTATATATTTTGATGTGATTTTCAATAACTTTTTTTCGCCAAGGTTGATTTTACTCATTTGGCACTAAAAGTTTGTAATTTTTATAACCTTTCACTGAAATTTTCCCCTACATGGTAAAATAACTCTACAGGCAGTTATGGTACTTTTTATTTAAGGTATCAAGACTGAGTTTTAAGCCTGAAAAAAAAATGAAATTGAAATGTAGTCATAATTTGTTTTTGTAATGATATTAATTAATAAAACTTCTTTTTACCTTAAATATATATTAAATACAAGACTTTGACCTAAAAATAATTTTAAAAAACCCCATCCGTTGGTTAAAATCCCTTGCTCTTGTCGATAACTTGATTTTAAAAATTTTTTTACTTACCGTAGAGTTTCTCAGCTAATTTTCAATTAATTGACCTGAAAATTTCCAGAGATCTTTAATTTATATATCTTTACAAAATAATAGTTCTGGAATTTTGATAAGATAAGTTAAAGTAAATGTTGAACTGAATTACTTGTATGAAATTCACAAAAATATTGATTTTTTTCAACTTTTTCTAAACCAAACTTAGAAATTATTTTTTTTTCCTAAAACTAAAACTATTATTTTGTAAAGATATATAAATTAGAGATCTCTGGAAATTTTCAGGTCAATTAATTGAAAATTAGCTGAGAAACTCTACGGTAAGTAAAAAAAATTTTTAAAATCAAGTTATCGACAAGAGCAAAGGATTTTAACCAACGGATGGGGTTTTTTAAAATTATTTTTAGGTCAAAGTCTTGTATTTAATATATATTTAAGGTAAAAAGAAGTTTTATTAATTAATATCATTACAAAAACAAATTATGACTACATTTCAATTTCATTTTTTTTCAGGCTTAAAACTCAGTCTTGATACCTTAAATAAAAAGTACCATAACTGCCTGTAGAGTTATTTTACCATGTAGGGGAAAATTTCAGTGAAAGGTTATAAAAATTACAAACTTTTAGTGCCAATTGAGTAAAATCAACCTTGGCGAAGAAAAGTTATTGAAAATCACATCAAAATATATAATGGACCAATCAGAAGATAGCAACTTTGGGATTGGAAAAAATTTGTATAGTTTCTACACATAATTTCCAACAAAAAATGTCTTTATACATTTTTTTCTAAAACCTTTAGTTTTTTAATAAAAAAATATTAAAAATGATGATTTTACAAAAAAATTGAAAATATCACAAAACTCCATGACCTCTTGCTCTTGACCTCTTTGACCTAGAGCTCTAAAAATTTTTTTGGGTATTTTGGGTATCAAATAGAACATTTTCCCAGATTTTTAGCGATTTTTATTTTTTGACCAGGTGAGTTGATATGAAACGCCCCATATATTTTCTTTGATCTCATCTAACAACATCAATACTTTGTACTTGATTTTTAATTCTTAAAAAAACACTATTATTCAATTATTAGTAATTAATTATAAAACTTTTATATCATGTCATATTGCCTGTTGACAAATATTTTTATAAAAACAGAAAACCTCCTATCCAATTACGTTTTTGAAGTATTTTTATCGATGAAATTAATTAAAAATTATATATTTAAAATTCCTATTTCTGTTAAAACTTGATCAATACAAATTATTACAGGTTATATTCCAGGAAGACAATTTGTTCAATCATCTTAACTTTTACAAATAAAAAAAGAAATATGAAAAACTAAGTTAAAAAAAAGTATTTTTATAGAAATCAACTTACAAATTTACATTATTACCATCAATTTTATGCAATTCATTTTTCGTGAACTGACAGTGTTTTAACAGAATTGGATGCAAGAAACTTATTTAATTCTACTTTTTTCGGTATTTAAACACAATATCATTGTTTTAATTTTTGTGCAGTCTTGAAATACTCCTACTATTTTATAAAAGAAATTAATAAACTTAGCTTAAACTTCTTAAACCATCTTCTAATATTGAATAATTTTTTGCAAAAATTATATTACTAGATTCGGTATTGACATTGACAAGTAATTCTCAAAAACTTTACTAAAAGATATATTAAAATTGTTAAATCTTTTATTTGTTTCCTAATTACAATAATGATTTACAATTTTAAAATTATAAAATTATATAAATAAATCTTAAAATGTATAAAATTTATATGTAATATAATTTAGGTAAAGTATGAAATTTGAGAAAGATGGATGCTTACTGTTGTAATTAAACATAAAATTCAATACATGTCGTCATTTATACGATTTACCCTAAAGAAAAGAAATATGTAAGGGTGCAGTCAGATGAGTAGAAAAGAGACTGCCGAATAGAGGATGCGTAATAGAAACGACTAATCAGCGCTATTCAGCAAGTTTCATGCGAAGAATAGAATTCTATTCTCTATTCCACTGTAGAATGGAAAAGCGAGTCGCGACACGAAGTAAATAAACAAAAATAATTAAATTATAAATACAAATCTACTTCATTCATTTTAAAAAAAATTGTGGAAAATCGCTCTGTTTGAGCTACAATTTTAAAGGGGTTATGTTTATGTTTACGCGACCTAATACGCAAGCATCTTCTTTCCATTCCACGGATTTTTTTCCCCCTATGGTCACATGGAGAGAAAAAACAGTAGAATAGGCGGTAGAATAGAAAAATGAATTGTTTGTTTTAATCAATTCATTTTGTTGTTTTTTCAAGTTTTTGAAAAGGATTGTAAAAAATATGTACTTTTTTCAAATATATAATTTCCTTAGATCTTAAGTCAGTCTTTGATACAGTTGGTAAGAATATTTACATTAAAATCACATTGTAAAAAACATATACTTTTTTCAAATATATAATTTCCTTTTTAAATGAGACCTCATTAAGAGCTCACATTGGACAGGTGCGCGAGCTCTTATGCGATGGTCTCTCTTATCATCTGTTTGGAGTTGCTGAAACCTGGCTGGGACCGACTGTCTCGGATGACGTTATTCGCATTAAGGATTATAAGTTGTTCAGGCAGGACAGAAACCTTCATGGAGGAGGGGTTGCCCTCTACGTTAAAAATAATTAAAAATGTGAAGTACTAGCTATTTCTCGTACCACAACCATAACTAGCAGCGGTAAACCTGAAGTGCCAGAATATATTTTTTGTTTGATTAAGGATGGCGTCTCTGAACCTGTGCTGGTTTCTGTCATTTATCGCCCTCCTGCCATTTCATTTACAAAAAATTCTGATTTGTTAAATTCTTTGAGAGATTTATCTCATGATTTTTCACATAAAATTATAATGGGGGATCCGAATGCCGATCTTCTGCGAAAAAGCAGTGATGCGAGGTTTCTTAGTAAACAAACAGCGGAGCTTTCGCTTCAGTTGGTCCAGCATGGTGCCACGAATATAACTCTATCTTCTCACACATGGATTGACCTGATTCTTGTGGATGACAATGACAATGTACTTGACGCACGTAACTTACCTACGAAGTTTCATAGTCGGCACAACTTAATTGATGTTTCTATTGCTTATAATACGTGCAGTATATAGATAGCAGTTGATTAGATACAGAAACTATAAAAGCATTTGTCGAAATGAATTACTAGAGAAACTAGCCGGCTATGATTGGCCACCATTAACAGCTGGTACTGTCGACCCAGAGTCTGCACTTGGCTGCATTTGTGACAATTTTAATTCTGTCATAGAGAGTTTAGCACCAGCGAAAATACTCAAGCATACGAAGAATAGCCCACCATGGTTAAATAAAGAATTGTCGCAGATGCGGCGCAATCGAGATGTTACTTACAGAAGATATAAACGGACGAACAAAACGCAATACCTGACTGAGTTTCTGCATTTACGTAAAACGGTTGACGAACAGATTGAACTTGCAAAGACCACATACTATCATAATAGACTGTTCGAAGCACTTGAAAATGGTAATGCCTGGAAGGAGCTGAGAGACCTGGGACTCTTAACCGGACCACAAGGGACTTGAATGGATTCACTCCTGATGAGCATAACGCGCACTTTGCTGGGGTGTCGGTCTCACCGCATGATGATGATGAGCTTCGCGATAGGGTTCTTACTGAATGTAGTGAAGATGGTTTTGCTTTTAAACCAATTAATATCAATGATGTTGTTCTTGCGATTTCCCATTTTTCATCGCAGGCTCGCGGCGAGGATAGCATTCCTCAAAGCGTGATACTTAAAGCCTTACCATTTATTGGTGAACATCTTGTGACTCTGTTTAACTGTTCTTTTGTACGGAGGGTCTTCCCTGGTCTTTGGAAGCAGGCACTTATTATGCCATTAAAAAAGTGTTCTGCACCTAAGTCGCCTAAAGATTTTAGGCCAGTTGCGATTTTATGTTTTTTTCGAGGGTACTGGAGAAGATCGCCCACGACCAATTGCAGTAATATATCACTACAAATAAGATACTTGATCCCATGCATACTGGTTACAGAAAAAATCACTCTATGCAGACAGCTTTGCTTAAATTAACAGACGATATAAGGTCAGGTCTTGACAAAAAACTCGTCACGTTACTTTTACTTTTTGACTTTACTAAGGCATTCGACACGACCTCTCCCTCTAAATTACTTGCAAGGCTTAGATCGATGGGGTTTTCCAGGTCTGCTCTCGTGTGGATTAACTCTTATATTTCAGGTAGAAAACAAATGGTTTCAACACACTTACAAGAAGAATCGGGTTGGCTAACAACCAACCTAGGAGTTCCACAGGGATCGGTACTGAGGCCTTTGTTGTTTTGCCTATACATTAATAACGTACGTAACGCTCTTGGCTCTGGTTGTGTTGAGCACCTACTGTATGTAGATGACCTGCAGATTTATACGCACGTTTCTCGTGAGAATGTGGATGCAGGTATTCTAATCTTACAGAGGGCGGCCAATGCGGTGTCGGAGTGGGCGGCTGGTGCCTCACTCACTTTAAATGCTAGCAAGACTAAGGCAATCATTTTTGGCAGTAATCGTTTTATCAATTCATTTTATGCTGGGGCGCCACGGACGATTGACTTTGAGGGAAGTGTCAGCATTCCTTTCTCTGACATTGTAACGAGTCTTGGTGTTGTGCTTGACTCTAAGCTTTCTTGGGAGCCTCACATTAATATGGTTACAAAAAAATTCAATAGAGTGTTGTACGCTTTGCGGTTTTTTCGTCGGTACACCACGGAGGCTCTGCGTAAACAGATTGCAACCGCCCTGCTGTTTCCGCATCTCGATTACTGTTCGGTGGTTCTGCTCGATGTTTCTCAGGGCTTGAAGAGAAGAATACAAAGATTGCAGAATTCGTGTGTGAGATATATATTAGGTATAAGAATGGGAGCTCATATTTCTCCTCATAGAGCCACGTTGGGTTGGCTGCGTACTAAGTATTTTTTGGCTGTATTTATGTACAAGATCGTGCGCATGAATACTCCGAAGCATCTAATGGGTCTCTTCACTAGATGTGTACCCAGGGTGGCTACTAGGGGAGAAATCAGGGATCTAATGGTACCCTTTATGCGTACTGAGGTTGGCAGGAATTCCTTCCAAGTTTAAGGTGCGCATTTTAGGAACTCCCTGCCTGCTGAGATTAAACATCTTTCTTCTCTCAGCAGGTTCAAAGCAGCGATGAGAGGGTACTTGCTCGACCTGGATTAATATTTTTTACTATTAATTTATGTTAATTTATTTAATTTATTTTTGTAACGTCCCGTATATAGGCTTAAGGTGTGAGTGTATTTATTGTATGAGTGTTGGCTGAATAGTTAGTGAGTAAGAGTTTTTATTTGATTTTATTTTTGACTGCATTTCATGCTATTGCGTACGCTTGTTATTTTATTTTATTATGTGGCTGATTCCATTCAGATTCATGCAGGCCGTCACTAATCGAATTTTTTTTTTCTTCTAAGTAATAAAAATACCTTCTATTATGTAAATAAAGATAAAATTTATCTCGTAGAAGGCTCAAAAAAATTTTTTTTTTTTACTACAGCAATTCTAGTGTTGGATGTAAAAACGAAAATTCAAAAATTGAAAATGAACCTCTACTTTTGAATGACTATAGCTCCGTCAATTTTCAACTTTTTCGGGCGTTCTTTTAACGAAAGTGTGCGGAATTTTGTCTAGTTTAAAATGCAACATCGATTTTTGTAATACAATTTGATCTCGCTGAGTTATTTACGAAAAACCGAAAAAAAGCGATTTTTTTCAAACACGATTTTCTCAAAAACTATTTTTTTTTTTTGAAATTGTTATATGATTTTAAACATAAAAAATACTAACTTTTAGGGGAGGTGAGAATATGCGATTTTGCCTTATTTTTTTTAACAGATTTCTAAACGTTTTTTTCATATTTTGGATTTTAAAACATTGATACCATGGCGCATTGTACTATTTTTCCATCTTTACGTGTTCTTACAACTATTTTTATGCTTTTATTTATTAATATATCAAAAATATCAACAATAATCGTTAAAATAAACCCCGGATCGAATATTTTGATCAATTGGAACCAAAGTTATCACGATTTAAAGTTTAAAAAAAAATGCTAAAACTTTAAATAAATATAATATTTACATTGAGGAAACGCAATTTTCGTTAAAGATTAAAATCTGAAGATATAAATTTTTTAATTTAAAAATAAAGTTATTTTGATGAAAGAATATATAACCATTTATCCTCTTTTTATGGTACATTATTATAATAAAAATTTTTTTTGTTGAAGAATATAATTTTTTTATCAGTTTGAATTTCGCGCCTAGAATTTGAATTTATTTTGTAGGGAGTTGACGCATGTCACTACTAGGTGGCGATTATTCGTTCTTTGCATTCTCATCAACGACTTGACGCGTTTAAAAATATAAGAAAAGAAAGATAAAAAATGAAGTTGTTTAATAAAAATTATTTTTTACGATCTGTCATTGAACAGAATATCAATGATGGCGTCACTGATTGTTAAAATGAAGTGCAAGGATTTGAAAGAAAGGCACAAAAAAGTTGTTTATGATTGCTCCAAAAGTCCGATTAGAGAATTAGGTGATCTAACGGAGTCTTTGAAGCGCTTGTATCCAAATACTTCTTTCTCTAAAGAAGATAAAGTATGCCCTTCGTGTTACAAAATATTGTTTGATGAAGTAAAAAATGCGCCTATTTCATCGACTTCAAGCAGTCAACAATCTTCGGAAGATTTTATTCATAGTGAGGCTGTGGTAGAACAGCTTAACAAGACTTCAAGTAATTTGAAATTAAACATTTCACGAATTAAAATGCCTCAAAGTATCAAAATCAAGATGCGAGAATCTTATGCTCTCCAAAAAAGAAAACAAATAAACGATGCATTTGATTCACAAATAGCAAGTAAAATGATGAAAGTCTACGATATAACGGATTTGCCCGCATTGAATGAAAATAATGAATGTGAAACAAATGATAAATGGCTTGAGAATATTAAAATTGCATTAGATAATTGTTCAAATTTTTTTGAGAAAGTGCGATTGTTGAGTATTATACCAAGTTATATTTCCAAAGATTATTTATTATCAGTTTTACCAAATGTAACTATTTATATGATTGATCAAGCACGATCATTGGTAAATAATAAAAAAATTTACAAGCAGTCTGAGAGCCATTGTGGCCATTCTTTGGATAGTGAAATTGTAATGAAAGTAAAGGATTATTATCTGAACGATGATTTTAATTGTTCTCGTCAAAGTGCGAATAAAAGCGACACAGTATCTATCAAAGAAAATAGTATAAAAACTAAAAAAGTCAAACGCTTTCTTACGCGAAGTATAAAAGAAATATATCAATTATTTAAAGACGAAAATCCTGAAATGAAAACAAAAATTGGTAAATCAACATTCTACGCTTTAAGACCGAAGTGGGTTATACCACATCCACCCACCGATTCGTGTCTTTGCGTTTACTGCGAGAATCTTAAACTTATGTTAGATGCTTTGAATAATTATAAAAGAGAGAATAAACAAGACATTGCAGATTTGGAATTGAAAATATGTTCTTCACTTTTTTGTTCAAAAGATGATATGAAATGTGTACTAAGAGAATGTAAAGAATGTCTCATTGGAGATTCTATTGATTTACAAGTAATTTCTTTGACAGAAGAAGATTTATATGAAGAAATAATTTATGGTGTTTGGGAAAAATCAAATTTACTGAATAAAACTAGCACAATTGAAAATTTCTTAATAAAGTTGAAAGAGCGCGCTCTCACTGTAAGAGCTCATGAATTGGTCAAAGAAATTCAACGTATAGCAATTAAAGAGGTTAAACTTTTAGCGAAAAATAATGACTTCCAATTAGTTATTCATGTCGATTTTGCAGAAAATTGGACAGTTCTGCTTCAAAATGAAATTCAAAGCTATCATTGGAGTAAAAACCAAATATCAATATTTACGTCAGTATGCTATTTTGGAAATGATGAAACATTGAGTTATGTCACCGTCTCTGACGATATTAAACATGATTCGTCTCATGCCCTAATGGCTATGAATTCAATTATCGATAACTTAAAACAAAAACATATTGCGTAAGATCTTGATGAAATCATAACCATTTCCGATGGAGCTGCCAGTCATTTTAAAAATAGATATCAATTCTATGAGCTTCAAAACTCAAAAGTAAACAGAAAATGGCTTTTTTCTGCAACAGGTCATGGTAAAGGCACTTGTGACGGTATTGGTGGTTTAGTTAAACATTATGCTACCACGCATAATCTGTCCGAGAAGAGTGCAGATTTTATTAGAAACGCTGAAAATTTCGCCACTCACGTATCAAAATATACTCCGTCGATTAACATTCTTGTTATCCGCAAGGATGAGTTAGAAGTTTTTCGACTGACAAAAAAAATGGAATGGTTAGGAAATGCAAAAGAAATTAAAGGTATTCAAAAGATTCACTGTTGGAAAAGTGAACGAAACCAAATCTACACTGCCAAAACTTCGAGACATGAGTGGAAAGAAGTAAATTGAAAGGTTTTATTCAAATTCGAATTTTTTTATTCACATTAGTTCTCACTTCATTAGTGTTCTTTCTCAATTGTATCGCATATTATTTGTTCATTGAAAATGACCAAATAATATATTTTAGTATTTAAAAAACTCACCTCTTCAAAATTCAAATTCAAATTCAAATTCAAAATTCAAAATTCAAAATTCAAAATTCAAATTCAAAATTCAAAATTCAAAGTAAATATATTTATTTAAAGTTTCAGCATTTTTTTTTAACTTTAAATCGTCATAACTTTGGTTCTAATTGATCAGAATATTCGATCCAGGGTTTATTTTAAAGATTATTGTTGATTTTTTTGATATATTAATAAATAAAAGCATGATAATAGTTGTAAGAACACGTAAAGTTGGAAAAATAGTACAATGCGCCATGGTATCAATGTTTTAAAATCGAAAATATAAAAAAAACGTTTAAAAATCTGTTAAAAAAAATAAGGCAAAATCGCATATTCTCACCTACCCTGAAAGTTAGTATTTTCTATGTTTAAAATCATATAAAAATTTAAAAAAAAAAAAATATAGTTTTTGAGAAAATCGTGTTTGAAAAAAATCACTTTTTTTCGGTTTTTCGTAAATAACTCAGCGAGATCAAATTGTATTACAAAAATCGAGATTGCATTTCAAACTAGACAAAGTAGACTTCCGCACACTTTCGTTAAAAGAACGCTCAAAAAGGTTAAAAATTGACGGAGCTATAGTCATTTAAAAGTAGAGGTTCATTTTCAATTTTTGAATTTTCGTTTTTACATCCAACACTGGAATTGCTGTAGTAGAAAAAAAAATTTTTTTGAGCGTTCTACGAGGTAAATTTTATCTTTATATACATAATAGAAGGTATTTTTATTACTTAGAAGAAAAAAAAAATTCGATCAGTGACGGCCTGCATGAATCTGAATGGAATCAGCCATATAATAAATCTCTGGTTGCATATATCGAAAAAATTCCCGAAGAACAAACTTTTGTTAACAAACAAAAACAAACTGATTTCAGGATTTTGAAATTCATACTAAATTATTCTAAAGGATTCAGAATTCAATGCAATATTTATAATAAAAATATTAAAAAATTCAAGAAAAATCTAAAATTAAACGAAATAAATTTTCATAATATACAATATTATCAATTACAACATAATATTAAACATTTTTTAATATTTCAGAAAATATTATTAGAGAATGTTAATGTATTAAAAGCGAAAGGATACAATAAAGGAAATAATATATATGACTTAACATTAAAATATTATTCGAATATTATTCATGACCTGGATTAATAAGTAATTAAATATTATTGAAAAAAAAATATAAATAATTTTTTATTTTTAAGAAATACAAGGGTATTTAAAAAATTCTTTTGCACAATAACATAAAAAAAATGAATTAGAATACATCGGAACAATAGCGGATGGACAATATAAATTAGACATTTTATTAAATAAATTAGAAAATGAATATGTGAATTGGGTAAGAAGAACAAAACTAGAAATTATTGGAAAAATAGAATAAAATAATAAAAACAATTATAATAATATATTATATGCATATACACTTATGGAAATATTCATGTATATTTATATATATGTATATATATATATATATATATATTTTACTTTTAATATATATAATATCTATTAATTTTTAGATATATATATATATATATATATATATATATATATATATATATATATATATATATATATATATAATTAAAAATTAATAGTTATTACATATATATTAGAAGTAAAAAGATTGGAATTTACTAAAGTAATAAATGATGAAAACATGGAGTAAGAAGAACTTATATTAGTAAATGAAATAATTTTAAATAAGATAAATTAGATAATTTAATATTTTTATTTCATTACATTAATAAATACAATATTCTCAATATAAAATGATTATTTTTCAAAGTTACAGAAAAACAAATTGATGATAGTTAAAATACAAAATATAAAATAATATTGATTTACTACAAAAAAATTAATGTATAAGTTTTTTTTAACAACAATAAAAAATAAATATGTAAGCTTGTAATAAAACATAAATTTGTAAGGGAAGGCAATAGAACGTAGATGGCATTTTCTTATGTTAAAAACTAATTTGTCTTTGGATGATTTTTTAGAAATGGTATCCTTTATAATGCACAATAATTTTTTTGTCTTTAATAACAAATATTATAAACAGAAATTTGGTTCAGCTATGGGTAGTCCTTGTAGCCCAGTTTTGGCTGATATAGTTATACAAGATATCATTAATACATTACTTATCACTTGTCCACATCCTATCTTATTTATTAAGATTTACGTAGATGATATGATAGCGTGTGTACCTATTGACAAGGCCAATAATATACTTGACCACTTGAACCAGATTGATGATTTTGTTCAATTTACATTGGAACGCCCAATCGACAATAAATTACATTTTTTAAATGTCTCACTATTTTGGGATGAACAAGGAAACATCTTGACGAATTGGTATAGAAAACCAACATATGCTGGACTATACTTTAATTATTATTCGCATTCCCTAATATCCCAAAAAATTGCCATCATTTATTCTTTAGTTGACAATGCCATTAAGTTGTCAAACGTTCGGTTTCATCGGGAAAATTTAGAATACATTTTTTTGATTCTACAAGCCAACAATTACCCTAAAATTTTCATAAAAAAACATATTGAAACCCGTCTAAGATTAATACAAGGTACTTATAGTGTTAAAAGTTTTGACTCTGATTATAATAAATTTATAGTATTACCTTACTTGAAAAATATTGAAATTCCTGTTAAAAAGATTTTTAAAAAAGTGAATTACAAAGTAATATTTAGGTCAACAAGTAAATTAAAATTGTTAAATAATAATGGAAAGGATCCAGTGGAAAGAATGTCTAATTTGAATTGTATTTACAAAATAAATTGTTTGGGTTGCTCCAAATGTTATGTGGGGCAATCTGGTAGAATCCTTAACAAGCGGATCAGTGAACATGAAAATGATTGTAAAAATAAATCAACCACTTCAGCATTATATACTCATATGTTAGAGACAGGTCACACATTCGATTTCAATAGAAATTGTATTAAAATTTTAGATAAAGAAAATTCTGATTTTAAACGACTCGTTTCAGAAATGGTGTTTATTACAAAATATAAAAACAATGTTAATAGAAGATTCGACACACAAAAATTGAATTCTGTATTTAAACCTTATATTTATAAATATTTAAAGTAGTTTATTATATTGCCAATTGTTATCGTGATAGGACCTTAATGTTATATAAAGTTTTTTTCGTGTTACCGCCTTTATGAATTTTATGTATATTGATATGTGAAAAATTTTATTACATATATCTATACCAATGTTGACTCAAAGATTGTTGTTTTTAAACTTTCTTGTTGTTTTATATTGTACATAAAGTAAGATTGGTATTTATTTACGTTGCGAACCCAAAAAACATTTGGTTGGTACATATGTTATAATTTTTTATTTTTTTTTGTGTTTTTAGTACTTTGAAGAGGACTTCCACATGTGAAGTCGAAACGTCGTGTTTCAGAATAAAAATTTGTTGAACAGTATAACCCGTTGCATACGTTATTTTCTAAACATTTTCAACTATTCGTCACCTCAAAACGATGGAATAAATTTGTAAGCTTCTTTTAGCAACAATGAAAAAAAAAGTGTACACTTCTTTAGCGACAATAAAAAAAACATTCTTAATGCAGCCATATATTTATATATGTTGGTATCAAGCCCAAAAATAAAAAATGCAGAGAGGGAGCGTTTTCTTTGTATCTTTTCAATATGTATAAAATTTAGGACATAAGAAGATAAAAATATTTATTTATAATCATAATTTTCTATTATTCTATTTTTTATTATTCGCTCATAATTATTATTAAATATTATTATATACTATCATAACTTGAAATTTTAATGTTATTTACTATTCTATTTTTAATTTATTTTAAAAATATATAAGTTTGATTCATTGTGAACTTTTGAATGTCGCGTTAAACCATCTTTTTTTTTTATTAATTCTGATTCTATAACTTCATATCTTATATTTTTATGTATCGATGTTTTCTATTGAACTTTTTTCACATTCGCAAATATAAAATTCAGCTTCATTATGTCTTCCTCTTCTATTTACTTTGAAATGTGTGTATTCGGGGGGTTGGCGAGTGGAGCGAGCAGGGGGGAACCCCCCCTAGTATATATATATATATATATATATATATATATATCTGCATAAAATTTTATAACAACTTTAAGACTTCAAATTGTGTGCCACAATAGGAGACGTGTCTTTGGAATGGTCACACGTTCGTCCATCCCAAAGCGCTTCTTTTTCTTCTATTTTTCTATTGGTGCTTGGCTTTTCGCTCAGCGCCATCACCCGGTGTATGCACCAAAGCGTTGATAATCACTTAGAGAAAAAAGAAAAGTCGAACAACCTTTGCATGCACAGCAGGAGAGAGCTTCAACTTTTTACTTGTTTTATATTTAATATTTTTCATTTCATTGTATAATTTTATTATATTTAACTTTACACATTTTATACATCTAATTTCAAATGTAACGAATAACAGAAAAAGTAAATTTTCACAATCACTTTACTTTCTTGCTTCACCGCACTGAGCAATGTCTAAAAGAACAAAGAGAAATTAACGTTCTCTGAAATTTCTAAGGAGAATAAGTTTTATCATATAAGAAAAACACTTTACTTTCTCTCTAATTCTTCAGCGCGTCGCGTGAGAAAAAAAATCTACCGTTTTGATGAATTTCTCACGTTCCAAAATGGCCGCCTTTGCTTGCGTCTGGTACTGGACCATACATTCTCGCCTCGCGCTGCTTCTGCTCCTCATTGGTTCCCAGGATAACCACTGTGTGCTCCGGCACACTCAAAGAAGATGAGGATAAGGTACAGGTAAAGAAACTTTGTAATAAGATATGAAGAAAAACTCGTCTTTATTAAACGACGTTCTATATGTCACCTGAAGATACAGAGGTTAAAGAGAAATCAGAACTTATCCTTAGCTTGGTTGAGAACGCTCTGACTCTCGTTCTACAGAACAACGCATTACTCGCAGTGCTCAATTAGCGCTCTCTCATTGCTCTCTTGCGTACCAGAAGTTACGCGTAGCACTCTCATACTCATATATACACAAGTGGGTAAGTGTGCCCACATCTTGCCCCATTCATACCTGTAATTATGTAAAAATTTTGAATTCGGTCTTGTAGTGAGAGAATTATATATGAATTTTTTCATATTTTCAAAGTTGGTAGAAGGTGATCAAAAGAATTAAAAAATATATTTAAGCATTTTTGCATATGTATGGGCTTAAGGATAAAAAGCATCGTTACAGAAGGTATTAGGCCTCAAAATTGTCTCTAGCATCTTGCCCAAATATGAAGAATACACCATGAACATTGTGTAACAATCCCCCATCAGTAACTTGAAGCTGTTATCCGTAAAAACCGCATTTTTGCTTTCTCTATTGTATCGATAAAAAAATTTTTTCTCTATTTTTTTATTAATTTGTACATATTTGGACACAAGGAGTCGAAAAAAGTAGTTTCCAGAAAATTTGTGTGTGTGTGTGTATGTATGTATGTGTGTGTGCGTGTGTGCGTGTGTGTCTGTATGTGTGCGTGTGTATGTATTCGTTACGCCAGTTAGATGTCGCAAACTACTGGATAGATTTGCTTTAAATTTTGCATACAATTTAATTTTTGTTAAACTATTACGAAAGCTATTGAAAATTGGTTTTCTTAGCTTGGTTTTAATTTAAAAGCCATTTTAAAAATTTTTTAAACTTTCGATTTTTAATTTTTTATATATTTTACATAAATTATATGAATAGCATTATTTATAAAATTATGGATAAAATAAAAACTTGGAATAATTTATTTTTACCAATTATGTATATAATGATTATAGAAATAATATATGGAATGTCAATAATAATAACATAAATGTCAAAAACAATCCTCGTCGCTGTGTTTGATGATAACAGATTTTCATATGTGTGTATTTAAACAAATATTATTATTATAAATTAATAAAAATTTTGATCAGTAATAAAATCTTTATAAATTTTTTTGAGGTAATTATAATTCGAAAATTTCATTTATGTAAAATCTTCATCGAAGGCTAATACTTTAATTATCTCCGCTAATTTATAATCTCTACATCTCGACTGCACATCCGACTATCTCTGGAAACCGACCGCGCATGCTTATAGCCTATGGAGACTTACTGCGCATACCTACAAACCCCAAAAAACCGACTGCGCATCCCCATATGTTACTTTAAACTTCTGCACATGCGTAAACCCCCTTCAACTCTCCCCTTATATGTTTATTGTAACCCACAATTGATATCCTACCGCGATATCCTTGGAAGACTTCGAATTTATCTTTATTTTCATAAAGTCCATTCGAAAATCTATCTATAATCCACTTTAATCCAGCTCCATATGGAAACCTAGTTTTACTGTATTAACAGGGTGCTGTTTCATTATTTAAATTGTTTATTGTTAGTTTTTTCAACTCCACATCAGATTTGAGCTCATGATTTTATATGATCTTCTACATTATTTTAGTTGGGCATTAATTTGTTGTGTTTTAGTAACCTTCAGTGTTCCAAAGAAGGCTTTGCTCCGTTACTGGATCTTCGTGACTAGATGGTGGCGCAATCTTATAGCTGCGTTGAGAGTAAAAATATATTACATATATAAAGTTAAGTCGTGTCTTGACGCTGCAGCTTAACCTTTAGAGAACGGGGTCCCTTTAGGGACCACCCTGAGAACACAAAATATTTAGTAAATATTAACATTAGAATAAACATTTAAATATTAAATAGTTTGTGTTCTCAGGGTGCTCCCTAAAAAAACCCATATCCTCCAAAGGTTAAGAGCCTTTGCAGGTTAGAAGAATAACGTGAGAAAACAAGGTGGACATAAGTGTACTTATGTACAGATTTTTCTCTTTTATTCCTATTTTCCCCGTTATTCTTTTATCCTGCAAAGTAGCTAACGGCTATTACACGCTATTTGATATGCGGAGCGTATTCCGTAAGTCCAACGAATATAGACGCTTATAGAAGCGTACTCTTAAATGGCATATTCCTGCCAAAAATGAGTTATCCAGCTATTGAGGGCGCCACTAGATCCCATGTATTTTTATATCTATATATATCAAATTTTTTATATGTATAGATATACAAATAATGTTAAAGTGTTACCCAGCGTTTCGGACGAAAAATTTAACCCAGAAGTATCCTTCTATAAGCGTCTATCTTCTTTGGTAAGTCGTACGTACACACCAACGTTCGTTCCTTAACTTCCAAACATTCAGTTAATTTTGGAGCGTATTCCGTAAGTTGTAAGTACGCACCAACGTTCGTTCTTTAACTTCCAAACAATTAGTTAATTTTGGAATGTTTCAAAATTAAAGCCTTGGTAGGTACGCACAGATTGATATCTCTCTAACGACGCTGTGAGCGCACTCAGGCATAGACTAGCGTATACATGAGAACGCCTCTGTGCAGGCGTCAGAGCAGAGTAGGAAAAAGCATCAGAGCAACAACTACTGTGTAACAGTCTAGCTCCGATAGCCACAGCGCTCAGTCGCTTGACTGGCAATAAACATATAGTACACTCATATACTTGTGTGTCTTATTACAGACCTTTACCATCATCCTAATCCTCCACATTGTGCAGTCACTACTGGTTACCTCAGCAAAGAAGTTTTAGTCGAAGGAACTTCGTCAGCGATTAGAAGCTTGGCAGCGTGGTAGAAAATTCAGAGAGACGCCTCATTGATTGCCATCTAGTTGACTAGACTACGCGCTCTTTCTACGCCTCCCAACGTCGATCTTACCTTTTCTTTTTTCAACTTCAAGGGCCTGCACCAGGAGTTTAAGTGAATTAGGTATTAGATCTTCCGCTATCAACGCTTGGTTGTACGCTGTAGTGCGCTTCTCCGCGGCTTTTCGCCTCAGTGTCGTCGCTTGTAGCAACTATTCTGAAAACGAGGTATTGAGAAAAGTTCTTTAAGGCTCTCTCTTCATTATTTAAAAAAAAACGCGACCATGCAAGCTAAATTCAAGCAGATGCGCGTCGATTAAAATTTTGTAAAAATATAACTTATTAGAGCCACGTGTTGCGTAACACGGTATTGAGATGTTCATATAGGTTTTCCTACTATGTTGTTTACGGCAACGTACACAATAGCCGTCTAGTAAGTTTATTGAACGTAATAACTTTTTTTTATATATTTCACGTAATTTCGCCCCTCTCCAAAAGCAAAATTATAAAGTGCTTGGCGCATGTAATTCTTTTCACACTCACACTCAACATTATGTGAGACAAGTCTAGATACTCAGTGTTGCCAGGGATGGTAAATACAATTGGTGATTATTCGTTGAGAGAAGATATCGATTTATACTGGGCCCAGTAAGAGCCTTCAAATGCTCTCTGTATCGAGGGTAATTCAAAGAGTGATGATTCCGACTTGATCGACTGACAAGATTCTGTATGCAACAATGCCATTTTGAAATTTTCATTTTCAAAAATATCTCTATCTACACGTGTTTTCTCATTTCGCTTCTTTTTCTTTTTTGCAACTTTGCTCAACGGTTCTTCGTAAAAATATATGTCAATTTTTTCTCCACAAAGATTTGCCAAAGTATAGACGGGTGGTTGTCATCTTGTGTCAATTCTAATAATTTTAATTAAAAGGGAGCTTTTTTATGGCACTGTGCCACAATTCGTTGTAACACGAGAAATTTTTTTGCAAAACATCTATATAACGTCTTGTGCGCAAACGTAAAGTATCGCCAGATTCGGCAATAGCTGCCTTTAAATCAGGGTTTTGACGATTTGGTAGGTATGATTCTTTTTTAGCACCTCTTGCACCTCTCTATTGATGAACGCCTTACCTTTATCAGTCTGTAGGTAAATAGGATGTCTACCATTACATCGTGATAAAATTTTCTGTAATGCTACAGCGACGCTTCGGCTAGTTTTGTCGAAAAGAGACTCTACCCAGGCAAACTTTGAGAAAGCATCAATGACAATGAGAATATAGGTGTACCTATCATTGTAGGTTTTAAGTGATCTAAAATCTAACAAGTCAGCCTCCCACACCTCAAAGCGGTTGAAAACGTTGTAATGTCGATGAAGAAAACGATGTCTTACAAGTTTGGGTAAAGTATGTGCAACCTGATGCTCCAACCATTTGGCAATCGTATTGTTATCAAATTTTTGAGGGTTAACGTGTTTTAGTTGATGAGCACTAGCATACGCTGGTGGTGTAGAAAGATTATAGTAATAATGCTCAAGATCGTCCGGCTTTACCGTCTCCTTCTATTTCTCCTTCTTCCCTATTGCTTCTTCTTTTACAAACCAGCTTTCTCTATCTCTCTCTCTCTCTTCCTTTATCTTTTAAATAGTTTGTGTTAAAGGCTCGTGATAGAGAGAGATTTCAAATGAGAGTAGAAAGAATGAAGATTATTCTGGAACCTGTAATTTTGAAAAAAATTGACAACTTCTTAATTAACAGAAAATAAATTTATTATTTTGTTACATCATTTTTCTTAGATTACAATAAATTATAAAAATTTATTACAAAATTGTTTTTGTTTTAATTCTATAACCTATATATAATATTTTCACTTGTTTAATAATATATCAACAATAATTTATTATTTAATTAGATTTATAGCCATACAGATAACTAAGCTCGTTATTTACAAACCATCTCTTCAAATATACGGGCTCACATATTATACATCCAGGTCGTGTTACAACATCATGAAATTGTTTACGCCTTATAGCATTCTAATTAGCAAAAAGTAGCGATATTTCGCCGGTAACAAGTTTCCGTATGGAATCAAAGTTTACTTTTTGATTCACTAACAAATTAAGCCTGATGCTTTTGATTTTGCGAACACATCCTTCGACGCCATGGTGTGTCTATATTTGTACCCGTAAAATTTTGGTCCTTCAAAGACAAATGATGTAATACTCGTACCAAGGCCATAATAGGCCAATTCGTCGGTCAAGTCTCTCAAGAACGGTCCTGTTTCCGTATCGTACACACCAACGCGATTTACATATGGGTGATTCTATTCAAACGGGTCAAATTCAAATTTTGAAATAATAGAAAATAAGGGTGTTCATTTTAAAAATTTTACTCAGGTTTTTTTATGGTTTTATCTAATAGAATGATATCCCAAAGTAGCCAAGCTGTCCATAGGTTATTCCCAGAAAAACTGATAGATAAAAAATATACTGATACAGAGGAATTACTTTTATTCCAGGGGAATTACTTTTTTTATTACCATCATTTGATATATTATTTTCTAATAATATTTATGTCGAACAAAGATTCTAAACTATCTGAAATACTTTAGAATTAGCTATTACCATATATGGATGAATTTTTAAAAATAAAAAACGACGAGTTACAGCAAAAATATGTATTTTTAAACATTATTAGAAGAAAATTAAGAAACAAATATATCCATACTTGAGAAAGTTTGCTTTTTCAAAATATATAATAACATTATTTTTGTGTTTGGGAGTGGAGTTAAGTGTACTTCATAATAACGGATTAGTAGGAAGTTCGCCACGTCTACGTGTAGAAACGATTTTATTACTAATACAATCTAAAATAATATATTATCAATTTATAGATTTTCCAATTCAGATTTTTCAAAGACTTTCATTTAAATTCAAATAATTATATACTTACTTTGATATCAACGACAAACTCTTTGATTTCGCTTTATTTATTTGTAGTATATACGTAGTATATAGTGTAGTATGTAAATATGACTACAGTGATTGTTTACAAAAGATTTGAGAATGTGCTTACTCTGAAATTCTCCACAAATATATATATATATATATATATATATATATATATATATATATATATATATATATATATATATATATATTATTCAATTTTGAATATATAAAAATTATAAGCAGTATAATATGTATTAAATTTCAAGTGTACAAATAAGTTAACACTTCATGGTATGAAATTCATGAATAAAATTGTTGACTTTATTATTTAATTAGAATTTTGTGAGTGCATCTCAAAAAAGGCAGGGGAATTATATGCCAGGGGAGATTACCTGATAATTTGAATGAAATTTTTACCGAGTAAACGGTCTCCAACATTCACTGCTAAACAAACTTTTTTAGTTGTACATAACTACTTTCTTAAACGTCTATTACGTATTTGAATATGCGCTTATATCATTTGTGACAGTTAAATGTTTAGAGCCAGGGGAATTATCGTAGAAAAGGTAACTTAGCTTTCATAAGTGAAATGATGTTTACACGTAAACAAAAATGTATTCTATGATCAACAAAGCAATTTTTTAGCGAAATAAACATATAATAACAATATTTCCATGTGATAGGAATAGCTTATATTTTCATAAGATTCAAATATAACATTTTTTATTATTATTTCTTTTTATCTATGAAAAAATATACATTTTTTTATAATAACAGAGAGTCAAAGAAATTTTTTTTTTCCAACCATTCTGCTGAAATGTATGTACGGATGGAAAAAAATATTTTTTGATCTTTCAGAAGTATTAATTCATCTATCCTGTATCTCTACAACGTTTAAAAAAAATTTTATATATGATTACAGACAGGGGAGATTACTTTTTATACTTTCTAAGGGTCCCTACAAAAGCTACATTGAAATTAGAGATTAAAAAGTCAACGGATCATAAAGTTATAAGCTGAAAGTATATGAAAAATTTGTGGTTAATAATATTTGAACCTTGTATTGATAGTTTATTAAACGATTACATCTGATTACCCGTTAGAATAGAATCACCCATATACAATAGAATCAACAACTTACGTATACAATAGAATTGTATTAGAATGAGCTAACACAAATAATTACACAACTACCATAACCTTTTGTTATAGTGGGAGATTTCAATGGCCATAATGTTTTTTAGGGATCTGAAAAAAAAGATGCTAGAGGAAAGAAAATAGAAAAAATACTAATTAACAACGATATCTCTTTATTAAATGACAACTCTCATACACATTTTAATGTTGCTACAGGTTCTACAAGTGACATGGATCTATCTCTGTGTAATCCAAACTTAACAAATTCAATCGAATGGAGTACATTGAATGATATGTATGACAGTGATCATAATCCCATTTTGTTCAAAATGAAACAAGTATAAGAAGTAAATACAATTTTTACTTCAAGGTGGAAATTCAAGAATGAGGAAAATATCGTGAGATTGTCAAAAATAAAATCAAGGAAATTGCAGAAGTGTCATTTTTAAATCCAAAAGATATAGACATGACTATAAATAAATTTAAATACATTATAATTCAAGCGGTAAATAACAGGGAAAATGGAAACAAAGAATCTATTATGGTGGATTTTGGAGTGCGAAAAAGCAATAAAAAAAAACAAAAGCGTCGAATCAATATAAAAAACATAAAACAGAGACTCATAAAATAAACTTCAAAAGAAAAAGGGCGATTGCAAGACATGTAAGAAATCAGAGCAAAGAGCCGGTCTGTGGCACAGTCGGTAAGAGCATTGGATTCGTATTCTCGGGGGACCGTGGATCGAATCCCGCTTGCGGCTGTTTTTCAAGCAAGCACCTCTGTTGCATGTGCTTTGTTCCTATGAACACACTTACGAGCTCCGTCGTTAAAGGACGAAAAGTAACTCAGTTGCTTAAGGCAGCTGGCTTGCGTCCTAGTGGATCGGGGTTTTGACTCCCTGGGAAAATTGGGAAAAAAAATTTTCGTAGTTTTCCGTGGGGAAGAGAGCCCGAAGAACACAAAACACAAAATAGAGAGTTCCTCGGAACAACACAAAAAATTAATAATAAAAAGTCCCCTCGGGGCAAAAATTGATGATGGCCTATGATGAAAAATCGAAAGGCCAATTAAAGAAAAAGAAAGAAAGAAAAATCAGAGCAAAAGAAGTTGCTGAATTGAATTTATTTCTTCTATGAATCATAACGCATCCAGCAATGAAATTTGGCAAAAATATAATGCAATTAGTGGTCAAAAGAAAACAGCGAAAATTACGGCTACCCAAATATCGGAAAATTCTTCTATTCATGATTCGAAACAAATAGCAGACCACTTCGCCAAAAAATTTGCAAATGCCTCTAGTGATGACAATTATGATCTAATATTGATCAAGGATAAACAAAAATTTCAAAGGATAAACAAGATGAGTATTCGACCAATAATGCTAACAGATGTTCAAACGTTAATGCAGAAATAACACTGGAAGAAATTAAAATTATCCTTCAAATATGTAAAAACTCTAGTGCTGGTCGAAATAGTATCTCCAACAGCCTACTTGAAAATTTGCTGGAAAATGCCAGTGGGCATCCTCATACCGACATAGAGTTCTACCATATCTACATTCAAATTATGGATTTTTATAAAAATGTAACTATTTATGGTTAAAATTTTTAATAAAGGCACATTCTTAACATTCTAAAGAATTTATTACAATGTTTAAAGACAGTATAAGGATAAAAATAAAGACAAAAACTGCATAATACGATTATCTATGATTAAATTGAATGATTAATCGTATTAAGCAATTTTTGTCTTTATTTTTATCTTTACTTTGTCTTCCAACATTGTAATGAATTCTTTGAAATTTTAAAAATGTGCCTCTGCTACGAGTCTTACAAGGAGAGTGCATTGCATTTGGGTCTTGGATTTTCTTCTAGCTTTGGGATCTTTTTTCTCACATAAAATTATGAAAAAAGCCGCGTCCATTCGGTCCAACGCTCGATTTTTTCCGAGTTATGAGCAGTTTTGTCTGTTTTGTTAAAAAAATTGCATCTGCTTTATAATTTTACAGTTTTCGAACTACTTATTCTAGAAGGTTTTTACTGATTGCATATTAAAGTTGAGACTAAAACCTTTCGATTAAAAAAAAAACGCGTCCAAAAAGCTCTAGTTGTTAAAAACTTATGAAGGGATGAAAATTGAAATGAATTTCTGACTAAAATGTTGCATTTATTTTCTATACATTTTTTGAGCTAAATATTTGCGCTATTTTTATTCGCCCATAACTTTTGAATGACTTGAGCTTTTTGGACACGTTTTTTTTTCAATCGAAAGGTTTTAATCTCAACTTTAATATGCAATCAGTAAAAACCTTCTAGAATAAGTAGTTCAAAAACTGTAAAATTATAAAGCAGATGCAATTTTTTCAACAAAACAAACAAAACTGTTCATAACTCGGGAAAAATCGAGCGTTGGAACGGATGGACGCGGCTTTTTTCATGATTTTATGTAAGAAAAAAGATCCCAAAGCTAGAAGAAAATCCAAGACCCAAATGCAATGCACTCTCCTTGTTAGTCATAAATAATTAAATTTTTATTAAATCATGATAAAAAAATAATTCAGATGTAGATAAAGTAGAACGCTATGTCGGTATTAGGATTCCCTTTAATATGCATGCAAAAAATTTTTAATAATTTATTATATCAAAAAAATGGAAAAAACGATTTGATTGCAGAAAACTATAGACCATTCTCGTTAACGTATTGTTTATGTAAACTGTAAGAAAAAATAGCGAGCAAGAAAGTAAAATGGTTTTTATAGACAAACAATATTATCTCATAATATCAAAATGACTTTAGGATTTACCGTTCTACTTATGATAGTCTAACTAATAGAAAACAATAAATGTGAAGCTTAAATAAATAAGGAATTCTTGATAGCTATATGTTTAGAGATGGAAAAATTTTATGACTTGTTGTGGAGACATCGTATCCTAGATATATTTAGAAAACTAAATATTACTGGGAACATATGAAGCGTATAGCTGCTAAGTTAGTTATCTCCAAAAAATTTTTTCTTTTCAGGAAAGAACTTTTTCTGCTGTACTTATACTTAAAAGTCAGTATATTTTGCAGCACACCCTATTTTTTTTATCTCATAAAAAAAGACTATACCTATATTTTGGTTCAATATGATTTTTTTATGATAAGTTTTAATGTTCTGTATATGAAAATGCAATATAAATGAATTCGGAAAAAAATGAAGATAGCCACCTTTGCAGCTACACGCTTCATATATAATCTAATAAAAAATTTTATTTCCGATGGATGTATAAGAGTTAGAGTAAACAGAACACTCTGAAACAAAATTGACTTAATGAACGGTTTTCTTCAGCGATCAGTCATAGGTGTTACATTGTTTCAGGCAAAATAATTAATCTCAGGCAAAAATACTAAAATAACACAAAATATTTTGCAAAGAGTACTTGACAAGATATAAGATTTTTCAAATCCAAATGATTTCAAATAATCCAAAACTAAGTCAAAATACATAATATTTACAAAACTTATTAAAAGTGTAGGTGAAATAACTCTGACCTTGCGAGATCAAAAGCTAAATAAAACAAAGCAAATAAAATTATTGGGACTAATTTTCGACGAAAAACTTTCATGACTACCTTATGTAAAAGAATTAAAAAAAGACTGCGTAAAAAGCCTCGAAATTCTTAAAATCATTTGATCGAAAAGTTAGGGAGCAGATTATAATATCATTAAAAACACCTATAAAGCTGTAGTGCTTTTTAAATTGGATTATGGACCAATCATATATAATTCAGAAAATCTAAATGTCAAGAGTATCTTAGATCCAATTAACAATGCCAGAGCAAGAATGATCTGTAGTGCATTTAAAACAAGCCCAATAAGGAGTTTTTTAGCGAAAACGCAGATTAAATCACTGAAACAAGACGTTCGATTCTCACTATTAACTATGAAGCGAAAGCGGCATCAGTCTTGATCAACCCAATAAGAGATATGAAAGGGTCACCAAAATTCAGAACAACCTTTAACTGAAAAAACAATTATCCAAAGCCACTGAACATTAGAACGACGAATGAACTGAAAAAGTTTGGTATAATTACACCGTTCTTGAAAGAACTGGATACAGTAAAATATATGGGCCCGGAAAGCACCTGAAATTTACAACTTGGCAAATCAAAATTCAAAAAGTAATACTAATTCAATGGAGCTTAAAACAACGGTGGAATAGTACATTGTTTGCCAAGCAGGCAAAATAGGTTTTTTATCTGATTGGGGTTTAGCAATCAAGACTAGGGCCAAAAAATTTTGCCTCCGTGGTTAATATTTTACTTTTTTACACGAAGGACTTCAAATTCAATCTAATTATAATTATAAAAATACAAATATTAAAATAAAACTACAAAATCAATAATAAAAATATTAAAATGCAAATATAAAAATATAAATATGAAAATAGAAATAAAAATAGAAACTTTTTGTATTGTAGGTTTCTTGAAAATGGGTTTTACATAAAAACCCAGAAACGTCGGAAAAAATTTACTTTCAACACATTCTTTGTTTATGTCACGAGTTCCACGTTATTTTTATTAATCATTAATATCTACAATTTATTCTTATGACTGATTCCATTCAGATTCATACAGGCCGTCATAGATCGAATTTTTTTTTGCGGAAAACTATGTTAATGTTTTCTCACACTCAAGAGATGAAGTGGAGACCTTGAAATATGGCTTCAAACAATTTTTTTTCCACACGACGTGCAGGAAGTTAGATTTCCATACGATTTTCCGTACGGGAAGTGCCCTATTCCCGCACGAAAAAAAACGTGCGGGAAAAAATTCCCACATGGAAAAAAGCGTGCGGGAAAAAAATTCCCGCACGCTGTGTAAAATATATTACAATGAATAAAATAAATTTGTTAAGTGTTTAGTATTATAAAAACGAAGATCTAAAGTTTTCGCGTGAGCATTGCAAGTAAGAAAATTATTTGAACAAAGAAAAAATATAAAAAAGTGGGGTTAAAATTTCAACAAAGAAGAATACCATTTATTAGATGTTTAATATTATAAAAACGAAAATCTAAAATTTTCGTGTATGCATTGTAAGTAAGAAAATTATTTGAACAAAGAAAAAATATAAAAAAGTGGGGTTAAAATTTCAACAAAGAAGAATACCATTTATTAGATGTTTAATATTATGAAAACAAACATCTAAAATTTTTGCGTATGCATTGTAAGTGAGAAAATTATTTAAACAACGAAAAAAATATAAAATAGTGGGGTTAAAATTTTAACAAAGATAAATATTACACTGACTTTAAACAATTGTAATAACATTAAAATTAATATTAATATGAATTTTCAAATTTCTAAAAAAATAATCTAACTAAATGATGTTTTGGTTAAATATGTAATTTATTGATTCATTTGAATATTCATAGAAATACTTATATTTCTTTTTTTACACAAATAATGTGCTTTAATTTACGTTTTCTTCCAATAAATAACAAGTTTACAATATTATATTTGTTCCTATTATCACATCCTCGATTCTCTAATCCACTTTCAATTCCTTTTTTTTTGTAGTATGAATTTTAATTTAAAATGATATAATCATCCTTTTTTTGATTATTAATTTGTGAAACACAATCATATATTATGTAAAAAACCAATCGAACTTCCCACACCTTGTGTGGAAAAATAATATTCGTACACGTGCGGGAAATGGGTGATCTCGTATGAAAATTGTCGCCCTTGCTTTGCTCGGGCGACAAACTTTCTGTACGGGAATCACCCACTTTCCGCACTAGTTGCGTAATGTACTATTACGACGCTATAGCCTATTTTGTGTTAAATGTTAAAATAAAAGGTTAAAAAATGAAAATAGGCCTCCATATTTAAAATGCTCTGTCTCCATCAATTTTTTACTTTTCGAGATGAATATTTTTTCCAAATGCAAGGAATTTAGCCTACTTTTACATCGTATTGTTATTCTATAGATTTAAATTAATACCGTCGAGCTATAAATGAAAAACCAAAAAAAGACGATTTTTTTTCAACGTGATTTTCTTAAAATCTATATTTTTTTTCTTTGAATTTTCATGTTTTTATACATAAAAACTAACTTTTAAGGTGGGTCAGAATATGCTATTTTGCGTTATTATTTATAAGAATTTTTAAAATTTTATTCTATTTTTTTCAATTATAGAATATTAAGACCATGTACTTTTCCAATAATTATGCTCTTTTACTATTTGTTCACTGTTTAATTTAAAAGTATATTGTTAGTTTTTGCAAACACCTTCAAAATGAGCCATTGGTCAACTTTTTTGGTCAATTAGAAGAAAAGTCATGGCAATTTTAAGTTTAAAAATATGTTCAAAAAGAAAAGAATCAGTATTTAGTTTGAATTTATATATTCATATTTTTCCATTCATGCAATGAAGTTCTAGAAGTAAACACAAGATTTTGTTCAGCTTTCCAACAATAAATTTTCCCTTGACTTCTTTTGCTTTTTATTGCCATACAACTTTTTTCGTTTGTCGGAAAACATCTAGTTTTTCTTTGCTTAAATGGAGAATGTTGATATATAGTCTAAAGTGACACATGAGCCGCGAAATTCTCTGCATTTCTAATAAATCTGCACTTTGCTTGAACAAATTGTGCACTGTGACATAATGTTCAACTATACGTCCTATTCCAGCACCTTTTCCATATCTGGTTGCAGAAAATAACCATTTTCTTTTTTCTTTAGAATTTCTGAACTCGTAATATTGGTATCTATTTTTGAAATGACTGGAGGCTCTGTCCGAAATGATTATGATTTCTTCTAATTCTTGCAGAGTGTGTTTTTGCTTTATATTCTCCATAATTGAATTTACAGCCATTAAAGCATGAGAAGAATCATGTTTCGTATCGTCACAAACTGTGACATAACTAACCGTCGAATCATTTTTAAAGTGGCATACAGATGTAAATATGGATATTTGATTTTTGCCCCAGTAGTATTTTTGTACTTCAATTTGTAATAAGACCGTCCAATTTTTGGCAAAATTTACATAAATTACTAATTGAAACTGGCTTTTTTTACTAAAATTTTTGCCTCTTGAATAGCAATACGTTAAATTTCTTTAATCATTTTATAAGTATTCACGGTAAGAACATATTTTCTCAATTGTATCAAGAAGTCTTGGTACTAGTTTCATTAAGTAAATCTGATTTTTCCTAAATACTATAAATTATTTCTTCATAAAGATCTTCTTCCGTTAAAGAAATCATATGCAAATAAATAGCTTCTCTAATTGGGAATTCTTCACAGTCTCCGAGTATACATTTCATATCATCTTTAGAGCAAAATAAAGAAAAAAATTTATTTGATTCAATTTTTGAAATGTCATGTTTATTGTTTGTATTATAATTTTCTTAAGCTATGAGCATAAGTCCCAAATTTTCGCAATAAATACAAAAACACGAATCATTGGGTGGATGTTGTATAACCCACTCTGGTCTGAAGGCACAAAATGTTGATTTGTCAATTTTCTTTTCCATTTAGGGATTTTTTTTTTTAAATAATTCAGACATTCTTTTTACTTTTTATTTGCACGTTGTCGAGAGCAATTAAAATCATCGTTTGGATACTACTCTTCGACTTTTAAACCAACTTCCCTATCCAAAGAATGGCCACTATAATTTTCAAGCTTTTTATAGACATCTTCATTATTCACCAGTGAGCGTGCTTGATTAATCATGTACGTAGTAACGCCTGACAGATCCGATAATAAATATTCTTTGGAAAAACCAGTGGGTATGATGGTTAATGGCCGCACTTTTTCGGAAAAACTTGAATAATTTTCAAGACAATTTTAATATTTTTGAGCCATTTATCACATGTCTTACATGCGATAAAATCTCATCATTTTACTAGCTACTAAAAAATCGAATGCATCATTCATTTTCTTTCTTTTTTGAATGACATACGATTTTTGCATCTTCACATTAAAGGTTTGAGGTATCTTGATAGGTGAAATCTTTTAATTCAAATTAGTTGCGGTTTCGTTAAGCTCGTGCACCACAATCTCGCCGTCATTAATTTCTTCTGAAGATTGTTGACTGCTTGAATTAGATAAAGAGGGTGCAGCATTCTTCACTTTTTCTAAGAATAATTTATAGCTTCCAGCGCAAACTTTATCTTCTCTAGATAGCAAAATCTTTGGATACAAGCGCTGCAAAGACTCCGTTATATGGCCCAATCCTCTAAAAGGATTTTTAGAGGAATGGTACATAGCTTTCGTGTGTCTTTTTTTAAGTCCTTGCACTATATCTTGGTCAGTGAAGATGACGTTGTAATTAACTCAAAATCTTTTAATAAAGCGAAAAAAAGATTTTAAAAGTTGGACCATTTGTTTCTTAATTCAATCTCTTCTTATGTACTGTGATGAGCTATATTGCTAATGACTACGCTTGGAATGCGAATTCGCTTATTATCGGCGGCATGCGCCAACTAATTTTAAACTGAATTTCACTCGCAGGCGCAGAATACGAACTGAATGAATGATTATTTATTTTTTCTTTTTGAACATATTTTTCAACTTACAATTGCTATAACTTTTGTTCTAATTGATCAAAAAAGTTGACCAATATTTCATCTTAAGGGTTTTGCAAACATTAACAATATACTTTTGAATTAAACAGTGAACGAATTGTAAAAGAGCATAATTATTGGAAGAGTACATGATCTTAATATTAGAAGATTGAAATAACTATAAATAAACTCTAACAAAGAAAGCAATTTGATGTAACAATATTAAAATCTTAATACTCTATAATTTAAAAGCGCTGCCAAGTGCTTTGGCGCAATGCTTTCTCATAGAGCTCATTGAATTGAGTAATTTGATTTTATTTTTTAAAATGTAATTTAAATGTAAAATACAATTTTTATTAAAAAAAAAATTAGTGAATGTGAGAGAGTAATTAGGAAATAGGAAGAGAGAAACAAGGATGGATGAAAATAGGGTAAAAATGAGGATTAATCTAAGATAGAAGGACAGAGAGAAAGTGAGGAAGTGAGAAAAGCGTCAGTAAACGAAAAATCAAAAGAAGTGATCAAAGAGCTACTCTGAGAAAATTATTTTTTAAAAGCTTGTTTTATAAAGACAGTAGCGAATAACTTGTATAAAAATTTCAAAGCAAATCTATCGAGTAGTTTACGTAAAATAAAAAAAAATAAAAAATGAAAATTCTTTTGAAAAATTAAAAAAGGTTTCTAAAATTAAAACTATGCTAAGAAAATCGGTTTTTAAAAGTCATACTTCTTTTGACAGATGCAAATAATTCTCATGCAAATTTCTAAATAAATTCATCAAGCAATTTACATAAAATAAAAAAAAAATAAAAAATCGAAAATTTTTTTTAAATTCTTAAAATCGCTCTATAAATAAAATACGCTACAAAAACCAATTTTCAATAGCTTCCCGCCTACTTATAAAAAATAATAGATAGTATGCAAAATTTGAAGCAAATTTATTGAGTAATTTTCGAGATCTCGTTGTCTAAATAAATATCATTTTCTTTTTCGAAATTTCAAAAATGCTCTAAAATTCAAACTTCACTAAGAAAAACAATTTTCAACAATTTCCCTCATTTTGGCAGTCGCAAATAATTTCTCTGCAAATTTTAGAATAAATCTATCGAGTACTTCACGTAAAATAAAAAAAAATAAGAAACGGAAAATCAAAATTTTTTTTAAAATATTTAAAATTTTCTAAAATTTTAACCATACCATGAAAATTATTTTTCAAAAGCTTATTTTTTTCAGACGATAGCGAATCGATTGTATAAAAATTTTTGAGAAAATATATAGTATGGTTCACACAAAATAGAAGATAAATGAAAAATAAAATTTTTTTTGAAAATTTTCAAAATGCTTTAAAATTAAAACTGCGTTGAGAAAATTAGTTTTCCAAAGCTTGTTTTCTTCAGACAGTAGCGAATAACTTGCATACAAATTTTGAAGCAAATCCTTCAAGTCCAAATATGTACAAATTAATGAAAAAATAGAAAAAATTTTTTTATCGATACAATGCTTTCTCTATGAGAAAGCAAAAATAGAATAAAATTTTAAAAACTCTTAAAAAAAATAACGCAAAATAGCATATTCTGATCCACCTTAAAAGTAAGTTTTTTCATGTATAAAAACATTAAAATTTGAAGAAAAAAAATATAGTTTTTGAGAAAATCACGTTGAAAGAAAATCGATTTATTTTGGTTTTTTATTAATAGGTCGACGGTATTAATTTGTATCTATAGAATAACAATGCGTTGTAAATTGACGGAGATAGAGCATTTTGAATATGGAGGCCTATTTTTATTTTTTAACCTTTTATTCATACATTTAACAGAAAATAAACTATAGCGTCGTGAAAGAGATAGAGCATTTTGAATATGGAAACCTATTTTCATTTTTTAACCTTTTATTTATACATTTAACAGAAAATAAACTCTAGCGTTGTGAAATAATTGTTCTAAGCCACATTTTAGGGTCTCCACATCTTCTCTTGAGTATGAAAACACATTCACATAGTTTACAGCCAAAAAAAAATTCGATCTGTGACGGCCTTCATGAATCTGAATGAAATCAGCCTTCTTTAGAAATTTTCTTATCATTATATCAAGAGGCGCGGTAGCGCCTCGACGGCAAGTTTATAATTATACTATCGAATTTATTTCATATTAATAATAATTTTGTTGGATACATAAATGTAAACTAAAGTTTGCATAAATATATCTAACGTTCAGTAGTTAAGAGTCGTTCACACAAGATTGGCAACAATAGTGAACTAAACATTTTGTTCACTTCTAATGTAAAATTATTTATTATATAAAATATATAATTATTGTTCAATAAATTAATTATCAAATGTATATTAAATTTTATTTTTCCATAGTCAGCTTATTTCATTGTGCCCAGAGCAAAAGTAGCGTCTTTTGCAAAAATGGAATTATTTTTCCTAAGGGAGGAAAATAATTATTTTCCTTCCTTAGGTTAGATTTAACCCGGTTTCCCCTATATATATTAATTTTATCTATATGAGCAAATTTTTTACTTTTTAGTCAGTTTGTGGGGGGGGGGGGGAGGTCTGACCATTTCTCCTCCATTTTAGTATGTTACTGTACCTTAAAATAAATACTTTCTGCAAATTTTCAGCCCTCTAGCGTTTCTTGGACCCGAGAAAACGCAATTAATATGCCAAAAAGGGCCCTTATCACCCTATTTTTGCAGCTCAATATCTCCATGACCTGTGAGCAAATTTTAATTTAACAAGTGTCATTTTTTTGTCTTTACTTCTAGTTTAATCACTTTTTCTATACCATCAAATTTCATTTTCTACGTTCATATGGCGTGAAATAAAAGTTATATTGATTAGCAACATTATAATTAAGAAATAACATAGTTAATTAAATTATTTCTTTATGGCAGTAGGAAATATTTCATTTTTACAATAAAAGAGTCTCGTTAGAATAATTTTAAGTAATTTTTTACACTTTTCAAACATTTTTGTTTTTAGTTTGAAATTTGCGGACAAATTCTTATATTATTTTGTAAATATCTCTGATTAACTGTTCTATGACGTCACTTCTATTCCGTCTTATCTGATTTCGGCATTCGGGATATGCAGAATATAAAACTTAGATTGCGATTCATAAACCTAACTCAAGCAACGTTTCAACTCAAGCAAAGGTGTTACTTGAGTATCGATGTTACTTTAGTAACATTTAACATATGTTTAAATTTATAAAGAGGGTTTTTTCGAGTGTTAAAACCTAGAAAACAAAAATTTTCACAGGAGGCTGTTTTAACTATTACACTAAAAGTCAGGATATTCATTTTAATATTTCAGAAAAGCCTTTTTCACTCTAAAACTTGGACTATTGCACTTTCGAGGTTAAATTTAAAAATCAGCGATTTAGGCATAAAACTTCAAGTTCAGGAAAATCTTTAAATTGCCATAAGTCTAGTTCTAAAACAGCGAGAGACATTTAGCAAAGCTTAAATTAAAGGTGTAGTAGCTTATTTTAGAAACCATTATTTGCTAGATGAATAAAATGAAGAGCAAGAACCACAACGGCTAGTTAAATTGGTTTATTTGAGGAGCAGAAAATGAAATTTTCAGCGGTCCAAATGAACTGGATTGAGATTCGGGCCAGGAAAATTTCTAAAAAGAAATTGTATTTTATGTCTAGAATTACTTTTAGTTAAATTGTTATGCACTTTTAAGCAGGTAGAAATGACCTGTGCTAGTTTAAAAATGCGAAAAAACACTAGTTTCGGAAAAATGACCACATTCAAACAGCTGTATCTCAGAATCTACGTCACGAATTTTAATTTATCAGGTTGCCTTTCGAAAGTGATTCCAAAACCAATAAATCGCGACCAGTAAGAAGGTTCTATATTTATTATTGCAGATTTGTCAATCATTTAAAAATAATCAAATTTTCTAATTTTCTGTCTCACTTAATCGGTTCCCAACAATGAGCCTTAATACTTGAAGTTCTCAAAATTTTTTTATAAAAACTAAAAGTAAAGACAAAAAAAATCACATTTGTTAAAATTAAATCGCCTCATATATCATGAAGATATCGATCTGCGAAAATAGGGCGAAAAGGGCCATTTTTTGGCATATTAATTGCATTTTCTCGGGTCCAAGAAAAGCTAGAGGGCTGAAAATTTGCAGAAAGTATTTTTTAAGGTACAATAACATACTAAAATGAAGGAGAAATAGTCAGACCCCCCCCCCCACAAACTGACTGAAAAGTAAAAATTTTGCTCATATAGATAAAATTAATATATATAGGGGAAACCGGGATAAATCTAACCCCCGGGGAAAATTGGACTGGCACCACTGGATATAAGTACAAGTAAATATTAGAAGATTGAAATAACTATAAATAAACTCTAACAAAGAAAGCAATTTGATGTAACAATATTAAAATCTCAGTGGTAAAATAAATATGTAATATATATTTATATAAAGTGATACCAGTCCGCTTTTCCCCGGGGGTCCGATTAGCCCCGGTGACCCCTATATTTTTTAAAATTTTTAATCAATTTTCATACATTTCATTAATTAAAATCTCTGTATTTATAAGCAGTCCTAAATCAAACATGAGTTATGAAATAGTCACTCGAAGGTCAAGTGGTAGAAGAGGACCTTAATCGGATGGACCTAAATCGGTTGCGGACTATACATTATGCTTGAACGCTTTTTAAATTTAAGAAAAGTCTGAAAAATAATTTAAAAAGTTGACTATTTCTTTAATTTTTTTAATAATAATAAGAAAATAAATAAAGTAATAATATATCTTTTATATGGGATTTATTTTTCTCGAAGTTTTTCGTGTCTCGTGTATTAAATGAATCTAATTGATGGCAAGTAGGCATCAGCACTGGTACATTAGTACATAACATCAATTTCTTTACTGATGCAAATATTAGTAAATATGCAACTATTATTTTTTAATAATGAACAGAAAATTATAATACCATACTCACAGTCAATGTGTAACGTCAGGACTTTTACCACCTTCTTTTACATAGGAACGGTTACTTAATGCGTCTTTAATTTCGCGGGGAATCACTTTCCAGACGGAGCTGCGGTGAATAGTTGGTAACATGCTAATTCCTATTGGGAGTTTATTTATTCATTCTTCTTTTTTGAACTCTTACCGTTAAGTGCGGCTCAAAGGCTGCTCTTAACAGGTCTTACTGGCGTCTCAAACTTTAGAGGACTCTCCAGAATCAGAGTAGTTTTGTTTTTAAAAATTTTTATTGTTAGTAAAAGGATAATATTGGTAATATATATATATATATATATATATATATATATAAATGTAAAATAATAAAAAAATAGAAAATCAAAAGAATGTAAAGCTACGTTAAAATGTGGGATAAAATTTTATAAATTAAATTGTAAAAATTAAAATAGAATAAAATGGAAATCAATGATTATAAAAAAAACAAATTCAATTTATATTTTAATTTTTAGATTTATTAAAAAATTTATTTTACTTTTCCAATTGAGCTAAGCTTTCATTTAAAAAACAGTTTCAAGTTTCTAGCTATCAATGCTAAAGAACTATATACGTTTAAAAATCTAGTAACTTTTTTAGTGATTTTCTTTAATAGCCTGTATCTAAGGAAATATTGAGCGTATGTGACTAACCGTAGCTTTTTTCATATTTTGTCATGTGAAAACTGCAACGTGATAAATAGTCGGACATCCAACTATTCCCTAAAACGTCGAATTTATTTATTTATATTTCAATCTTACTTTTTTACGAAAGATCTACAGAAGGAGTCCCCTGAAAAATTGTAGCCCTTGTTCGGGTTTTAAAGGCCCAAGATTTAGGCGCAATAGTTTAGAAAATGTATTAAAATTTTTGCAATGAAATATTATTTAAAAGGGGTATTTGAAAGAAACACTGTACATGATTTCAATAGTTAAAATAATAAACTTCTTTAATTAAACAATAAAAAAAAGAAAAGAAACTATTTACTTGAAATCTAATAATTTTGGCAATGGCTTAAAATGCTCTGTTTGAATTCTTTCACACACACATTCGCATATAATAAATCCATCGCCACTAATATAATATAAGAAATAGAACAAATGATTTCATTCTTAATAACACTTGCGGTGCAACTAAAAAAAAACCAAATAAATATGCTCTCTCTCTCTCACTCACACACGTTCTCTCTCAGTAGCTCTACTATAATATAGAAGGACGCACGGTTTCAACTTTTCTATCGGTAAGCAAGCGCATCAACTCTATACTCTTTCTTATGTTCAAAGCTTTGTCTCTCCCCCTTTTCACTGGCAACAGAGGCTTTCTTCGCGGAACCCGGCGAACGTTACAACTTGTTATGCCAAATGCCTCGAAGATTTTAAGTCACTTCTGAACGGCATAAATTCACAAATTTTAATTTCACTTTTTTTAGACTTTATTTATTTACATTCACCGGAAGCTAATAATTATATATAATAATATAATATTTCTAATTGAAAGAAATTTACGCACGATCACAAAGTTTAAGAACACGTTACGTTATGCAAGCACATACAGATAACGTAATTAATACACTTTATACCTTTTTTATACCCTCTCTCTCTATTCTCCTTTTCCTATCTCCGCTTGCTCTCGGCTTGTCTTCGCTGGCTTCCTGGACAGAGGCTGGCGCTACGAAGATGACGTTGATAGAGAGGGTGCAGCGTAGGTTTGGTTGAATGTGAGATCGGGTCTGTTAACGTTGTATAACGGCGCTACTAATAAAGGCGCCACTATTTTTCTCACTGTTCGATAAATTTGATAAATTTTCTTTCTCGCTAGATTTTCTTTTACGTTACGGCCCCAATACGAATTGATAACGTTCGACTCTAATAATATTAAATTATTACCCAGAAATTACACATTTATATACGGCAATTAGAATTCTCTCACTCAATTTTTATAAAAGAACAACGACCGTAAATGAAATAAAAAATTGAAATTCTCCTTTTATAGCACTAATGGACAAAAAAAAAATTCAATTTTTTTTTCTTTTAACGTACAAATTCTCTATTTGACTCTACACGACTTTTCTTTTAACACGCTTTTTTTCTCACAAAGGGCTCTTTGTTTTATTAAGCACTCGTGACACACGTCCGATCTCACTCGATACTCTCTCCACTTTGACACCGGGCCCGCACATTCTTGAGGTTGACCACACATAAAAATTTTGACAGGCCAATCACGGCGCTTGTTATTAAAAATTTCCGGGCGCTAAATTTTACATCTTATACATCATTCATTGATTTATACGCAAATTACTAAAAGAAAATAAAGAAAATTAAGACAAAATTATTTTTGCTATTTATGACGCTAAATATAGTTGAAAACCTCTGTTCCTTTTGAATATATATATACGACGCGTTTACTTACTACCGGCTTGCTTGCGTCTAATCGCTTTATCTCTTTCTTACTCACTCATACAACGCGTTAACAATCTTTTTCTTTGCGGCGTACATGACTTATAACACTCAAAATTACAAGTATAAATCTTTTCAAACGCTATATAATCCTAATTATTTTATAGTAAATTAAGTCTTTTCATATTTTAATAATCATTTCTTTTAACCGCATTTCTTTTCTTACTTTTCACAACTGGCGCCACTAACGTTCTCTCTTCTTCAACTTCATTGTCATTAGGCGGGAAGATTTGAATTACATTTTGAATTCCTCTCCATTACAGTTTACATAAAAAGGAAAATAGTTTTATTTTAACTCTTATTTTAAATTCCAGTTTAAGACTTTTATAGGCGCCATCAGATCTATTATTCACTTAAAAAAAATTGATTAAAAAAATTATGAAAATTTCTTGGGACGTAAAACCACGTCACAAAACTCATCCCAAAGTTTGAGCAAAATCCGTGATCCGGAGTTGTGACACTCTCCTAGTTAGAAGAAAAAAAAAATTCGATTAGTGACAGCCTGCATGAATCTGAATGGAATCAGCCAGATAACATTGTTTGGACGGAAATTTTCATTAAATAATTTATTTAAATTTTTACCATTTTTATTAATTCATTTCATTTAATTTCAACGATTAATTGATTTTTAAATTTCATTTTGTTGTGTAAATTTGATTCACTTAAAGGGTATTTTATTTTTATTTTACTAAAATTGAAGATTTCTTCCTTCTGTAAAACTTGTTTTAAATTAAATTGAAAGCTAAAACAGTTTCTGCATAGCTGTCAGAAAGTAATTAGTCAAAAATATCGGAGTGGTAGCTGTTTCGTGAGCCGCGCCACTTATGATGCGATTTTTGTCGACAAAAGCTAACGAATTTTCCACTGTGAAGATAAGGGCGTGCGCAGAGCAAGCGATCAGCAAAAGCCACTTCAGTGTCGGGTAGGCAGCTAAGTAAAGAGTAAGTAGACTCTTTCTCTCCAATGGGACATTCTTTACATTCTCTTAGTACACATTTCATATCATCTTTTGAACAAAAAAGTGAAGAACATATTTTCAATTCCAAATCTGCAATGTCTTGTTTATTCTCTTTTTTATAATTATTCAAAGCATCTAACATAAGTTTAAGATTCTCGCAGTAAACGCAAAGACACGAATCGGTGGGTGGATGTGGTATAACCCACTTCGGTCTCAAAGCGTAGAATGTTGATTTACCAATTTTTGTTTTCATTTCAGGATTTTCGTCTTTAAATAATTGATATATTTCTTTTATACTTCGCGTAAGAAAGCGTTTGACTTTTTTAGTTTTTATACCATTTTCTTTGATAGATACTGTGTCGCTTTTATTCGCACTTTGACGAGAACAATTAAAATCATCGTTCAGATAATAATCCTTTACTTTTATTACAATTTCACTATCCAAAGAATGGCTACAATAGTTCTCAGACTGATTTTAAATTTTTTTATTATTTACCAATGATCGTGCTTGATCAATCATATAAATAGTTACATTTGGTAAAACTGATAGTAAATAATCTTTGGAAATATCACTTGGTATAATACTCAATAATCGCACTTTCTCAAGAAAATTTGAACAATTATTTAATGCAATTCTAATATTCTCAAGCCATTTATCATTTTTTTTACATTCATTATTTTCATTCAATGCGGGCAAATCCGTTATATCGTAGACTTTCATCATTTTACTTGCTATTTGTGAATCAAATGCATCGCTTATTTGTTTTCTTTTTCGGAGAGCATAAGATTCTCGCATCTTGATATTGATACTTTGAGGCATTTTAATTCGTGAAATGTTTAATTTCAAATTACTTGAAGTCTCGTTGAGCTGTTCTACCACAGCTTCACTATGAATAAAATCTTCCAAAGATTGTTGACTGCTTGAAGTCGATAAAATAGGCGCATTTTTCACTTCATCTAATATTATTTTGTAACACGAAGGGCATACTTTATCTTCTCTAGAGAAAAAAGTATTTGGATACAAGCGCTTCAAAGACTCCGTTAGATCACCTAATTCTCTAAGCGGACTTTTAGAGCAATCATAAACAACTTTTTTGTGCCTATCTTTTAAATCCTTGCACTTCATTTTAACAATCAGTGATGCCATTATTGATATTCTGTTCAATGACAGATCGAAAAAAATAATTTTTCTTAAACAACTTTATTTTTTATCTTCCTTTTCTTATATTTTTAAACGCGTCAAGTCGTTGATGAGAATGCAAAGAACGAATCATTGCCACCTAGTAGTGACATGCGTCAACTCCCTACAAAATAAATTCAAATTCTAGGAGCTTAATTCAAACTGATAAAAAAATTATATTCTTCAAAAAAAAAAAAAATTTTATTATAATAATGTACCATAAAAAGAGGATAAATGGTTATGTATTCTTTCATCAGAATAACTTTTTTTTTAAATTAAAAAATTTATATCTTCAGATTTTAATCTTTAACGAAAATTGCGTTTCCTCAATGTAAATATCATATTTATTTAAAGTTTCAGCATTTTTTTTTAAACTTGAAATCGTCATAATTTTGGTTCTAATTGATCAAAATATTCGATCCGGGGTTTATTTTTAAGATTATTGTTGATATTTTTGATATATCAATAAATAAAAGCATAAAAATAGTTGTAAGAACACGTAAAGTTGGAAAAATAGTACGATACGCCATGGTATCAATGTTTTAAAATCGAAAATATAAAAAAAACGTTTAAAAATCTTTTAAAAAAATAAGGCAAAATCGCATATTTTCACCTACCCTAAAAGTTAGTATTTTTTATGTATAAAATCATATAAAAATTAAAAAAAAAAATAATATAGTTTTTGAGAAAATCGTGTTTGAAAAAAGTCGCTTTTTTCGGTTTTTCGTAAATAACTCAGTGAGATCAAATTGTATTACAAAAATCGAGATTGCATTTAAAACTAGACAGAGTTCCGCACAATTTCGTTGAAAGAACGCCCAAAAAGGTTGAAAATTGACGAAGCTATAGTCATTTAAAAGTATAGGTTTATTTTCAATTTTTGAATTTTCGTTTTTACATCCAACACTAAAATTGCTTTAGTAAAATGTAAGTAGTAAAAATTTTCTGAGCGTTCTACGAGTTAAATTTTATCTTTGTATACATAATAGAAGGTATTTTTATTACTTAGAAGAAAAAAAAAAATCCGATCAGTGACGGTCTGCATGAATCTGAATGGAATCAGCCATCTATTTTTGATGTATCATCAAAATTATTTTAAATATAAATATTATTCAAAGTTTTACATCTTGACAAAGCAACGTATAATTGATCATGTGAAAACAATGGTCTTCTTATAAATAAGCCTACATTATCGAAACTTTGACCTTGTGATTTATTTATAGTTATTGCAAATGTTAATATAATTGGAAATTGTTTTCTGTAAAGAATAAATGGTAATGAAGAATTATTTCCTGTATTTAAAGTAATTTTTGGAATAAAAATTTTATTCCCTTTTTTATCGCCTGTTATTATTTCAGCTTCAATATTATGTTTATATAAATTTATAATTTTCAATCGTGTACCATTACATAATCCTTCCGATATACTTAAATTTCTTAACAACATTACTATAGCATTAACTTTTAAATTAATTTATGAGGTGGTAAACCTTTTTTAATTTTATTTAAAAATTCTATTTGGTGATTCAAATAAATGTTATCATCAGTTTGGTCAACACCTTTATGCGTAGCGTAATCAATACTATAATATGTTTCAGTTTTTCCATTTAATAAATTTTATACTTTTTTATTTAAATTAATAATATCTTCATTATGAGGAGCTAATATAATTTTTTCTTTGCAACAATTTTCATTAATATTAGAATAAATTTTAGAACAAATATCGATAGTCTGTAATCAGTTTGGAATTATGAAAGGGTTTATTTTGCCATCACCAATTTGTAATAGAAATGAAGCAAATTTTTCATTTTTAGATCGAATATTTTTTGTTAATTTTAATATACTAAAAATTGCCATAAATATGAACTTTTTATTGTTTCTTCTATGAGAGCGCGGTGGCGTAATGGATAGAGCTCTTGCCTTCAACGCGGAGGGCATGGGTTCGAATCCTGGCCAGGTACCTCTAACTTTTTTTTCGAAAGAAAATAAGTGTATGTGCCATTTATATCGCGACTCTTTAAAAAATCCGACCTCATTGGGTATCGGTTGATTGTTGGTTACAAAAGTGGCTGACCATCCATCGGTAGTCAAAGTTTTCGGTATGGTGGGTCTGACAGTCCTAGCCTGATGTAATGTGTTAAACAGATGCCGGGCGGGGGACTTCCTCGACTTCATCATATATAAAAGGTTAATCATATAGAGGACAATATCCTTTATATATTAATCTTTTTCTTTAAAAAAAAAAAAAAAAAAAAAAAAAAAAAAAAAATTGTTTCTTCTATAATTGAATTTCTATTTCTATGTTTAAAAACTGGTAAAATTTGTCGAAAATCACCACCTCAAATAATTAATTTTCCACCAAAAAGAAAATTATTATAACAAACATCTTCTAATGTATTATTAATTATTTCTAATGCTTTTTTTGAAATCATTGATGCTTCGTCCCATATTATTATATCAGCTTCTCTTAATTTTTTTTTATCTGATTCTAATTCTAAAAATGCATTTTCAATTGTATTTAAATTTAAAGGTAATCTAAAAGTCTTGTGACTTGCCATTCCTTTAGGTAATAAAGTAGATGCAATACAGTCCAAGCCATAGACAAAATTTTTTTATTAATTGATATAAAATAAAATATTAAAGTCTTATATAAAAAAGTTTTTCCTGTTCCTCCAGGGCCATCAATAAAATATATTTTGTTATTATCTTTTTCAGTTAAAATTTCAAAAATTAATTTTTGTTCATTGTTTAATTTATTATACATCAATTTAAATTTTTTTTTGCTTTCTATTTCATCATGATGATGATTGTTCAAAGTGATTAAATTTATTTTTGTTTCAGGTAAACCAAAATCTTTACAAGATATATTTTTATTAATAAAAATATTATTAAGTTCAAATAAAGCATTATTTTCTTTATTTTTATTAAAATCTTTAACAAAATAATTAGTAGTGGAGGTTGGCGCGCTTGCGCACAGGGGGCTTGCGGAATTTCCATTTTATTATGTTTGATGTCATTTATTCTTTTAAGCAATAATTGTACATTTTATAAAATTTATCATAAAAATTATTAACTTAATATGTTTGTTCTATATATTTAAAGTAAAAGCAGTAGGTGCAAACAATAAAAATTAGCAAGAAGCTTTTTAAATGATGAGATTCGAATGAAATTGAGGATCAAAGAGGATGAGCTAAGGAGCAGCTAAGGAAGAGCAACAAAAACGTAAAATAACGTAAAATAACACAAAAAAAAAGGTAAAATTTGAGGATTTACCTGAGGAGGAGTAAAAATGACCTAAAATACGTAAAAACTACGGGAAAAAATGATGGATTTTTTGAGGAAGAGAGAGGGAAGAGAAAATGAAGGCATGAGGAAACTCAAAAGAAGAGAAAAAGAAGAGGGGAGGAAAGGAAAAGAAAAGGAAGAGGAACAAATAACATAGAATAATGTAAAAAAAAGGGAAAAAAAGAGGATTAAAATTAGGTAAGAGGACGAGGAAAAAAAGAGAAAGGGAGGACCTCGGTCGTAGAAATTTTCCTTACAACTATATATATATATATAACTATTGATGGTAGATACATGCATACAAATGATGCACGAAACATGCGACAGCGTTTGAATGTAGATTGTTTAAGACTTCTGAACGTATATACAAGCATTTTTCAACAATAAAATTTCTAAATTATTTTTTGCTCGAAAACAAAAAATACGGGATCAAACAGATACCATTAGATATGTAATTTGGTCCTCCATCAGCCAAAAAAATTTCAAAAAAAAAGATGGCCTTTTCGAGAAAAATGCATGCGCATAAAAGTGCATTTTTTGGTTAAATGCATACATCTGAGTCATTTTTTAGTCTTTTTTGAAATTTCTTACTTTGAATTGAAGAGGGCTCGAAACAAAATAAAAAAAAAGGTTTACGAAAATTCATTGAAAATATGTAAAAGGATAGCCCTCTAAAGTTATTGTGAACATTTTCAGTTCGAACATTTAGTTTTTGTATGCAATTTTTCAATATGCATAGCTAATAAAATTTTGATATTTCGGTAAAAAAAAAAAAAAAATACGTATATCCTTATTTTCCAAGTAGAATAACAAACTCCATCGGTGTAGTGATTGGTGACTTGATTGTATATAGGCTGTTCAATTTGAAGTAGAATTAGTCATATATAAAAAGCTGCGTGTATGTGTGCATGCGAGTTAATAAAAAATGTCCCATGTATATAGACTTAAGTGTGTACAGATGGGTGCCTGCAAGTTGTCATGAAATATCCTACACACATAGGAAAACTAAGGCGTATGCGCGCATGCGGGTTAGCACAAAAGGTTCTTTATATATATATATATATATATATATATATATATATATATATATATATATATATAAAACGAATGGACATGAAATGTCCAATATATATAAACCTGTGTGTGCGCGCGTACAGATCGATGTGAAAAGTCCCATGTATTTGAATGTACGTGTGCATCCATGCAATTTGAGAAAAAAAATACGATGTTTTTGGCGCGCGGAATTAACGATTTCGAATAAAGAATGAGAAGGCTCGTACTCTTTGACTACAGTATATAATCCATATACTTCGCAATCTCGGTTTGTATATATGTTTGTATCTGTTCTTGATTCGTTTCAAAAATCTTGATGATGTATACGCACGTAATTTAAAGAATATGGGACAAAATATGATTTATACTTATATACCTAACATCAAAAAAGCGTCTTGATTTCATGATTTAGAAAATAAAAGTATTATTTTAAGCGATATTGAAGATAGCTATGAATCTATAAATATTCATATTGCAGCCGGTGTTGCTGGTAAGTTAAAACGACTTGAGTTTGTGTGGTAAGTGAGGTTGAATTCGCTATATAAATCGCAAGAAACGTGGCCTAATTTTGATCCCAGTACAAACAAGGCAGAGGTAAATAAAGAGTTAAAAAATTAAACTCAAGTAGTTCTAATTAATTTGAAAAAAAATGATTATTCAAATTTCTATAATTATTTTTCATCTTTTTAACTAGATTCACTGCATGGTCTCTAAGATTTAAGAAAAATTGTTTTTTAGAAAATAATAAGCATAATCTTGATAAATTATTAACAATCGATGAAATCAATAATGTTGAAAAGATTATTTTAGAACATCTCCAAAAATTGATGTTTTTAACTAAGAATGATCCGAAACTGTCAAAATTACGAACTTTTGAAGATATAGATGGTTTATTACGTGTAAAAACGAGGATAACTAATTGTAAAGATAATTTTGCTTTTTTAAATCCTATAGTTTTTGACGAAAAAAATTATGTTATAAAATTAATTATACGAGAAATTCATGAAAATACGTTACATGCAGGTGTTTAAACACTTACTTGTCAATTGCGAGAGAAATTTTGAATTTGTCACTAAGAAAGGTTGCTCGAAATATTGTTGACAAATGTCTTATATGGAAAAAGCAACAGGAAAAGCATTTAAAATCAGCAAATACACCTTTACCATCAGATCATATTCGAAATGCAGCTGTATTCAAGATTACAGGCGTAAATTTTGCTGGGTTCTGGTTATTACGCAAAAAGACTAAAGCTTGGATTTGTGTATATATATATATATATATATATATATATATATATATATATATATATCTACCTATATAATATAGTGAATTCGGCAGAATTTTCGCTGTATCACCCTCCGTCCCTCTTCATGCACTCCTCCCCCTCCACCCTCATCCGCCCCACTCTGTTCCCCCTCCGTATTTCCCTCCGAAAAACTACGTTAAATTGGTGTTTATTTTACGTTATTTTTAAAGTCTTCAATCCTCCCACCCCCTTCCCTTGCGCTCCGGCCCCCTCCTTCACGCTCCACATTACCTCCATGATTAATTTAAATGTTTATTTTCATTTTGATCCGCATACCCCTCCACATACCCTTCCGTATTATTCTTCATATTTATCAGTAAAATATCGTTATTTTTGTGTTAATTTTGCTCCAAATACCTCTCCGCATACCCCTCCATCATTATTTTTAACGACAGTTTCATCCAGCTAACGACCGCTCCACACACCCCTCCACATATCCCTCCATATACCCCTCCGTCTGTCGCTTCGCTTGCGCCTGAATATACCCCTCCGCATAATTTTTCGCAAAAAACATTATAATTATTATAATATTGGCTCTGCATACCCCTCCGCTTCCACTCTGAATAATTGTAAGACATGTTACAATAATATATAATTGAAAAATTTTTAGTTACTATGATTATTCTCATACACATATTCAAGCAAAGATTTAGAAGAGATAAGTATTGTGAAAATTGTTATATAACAATGATATATTAACAAATTTTACAAATAATAAAATAACTTTTAAAAAGCTGCTTGCATATGGGTGTTCCTAATGGTGGAAGATGGTTTGCAGGTAGAGTCTATAGTATAAGGAAGAGGAATATAGACTCTCATGGTTGTGTAGGGCTACAGGCAAAGGTAACCATGGTTTTATTTTAAATATTTATATAAAAATAATCGAAAAATTTTAATTAATTTTAACATGTCTTGAAATTACTTAAAATTATTATGTTTATTTTATATAATAATTTCGAGTAAAACAAAAAAAAACCAACGCGCCGATACCATACATTGTTTATTATTTAACTTATGTAATAAATTATTAAATGTAAGGTATCAATGACGGTACCTCTTTGGGAATCCTGTCATAATGTAAAATTTAAATAAGATTTAAAACTTTATAATAATTGATTAAAATTAAATTAAACTAATATAATAAATAACGTGTAATTATGTTTTCAGTATAATAGATTTTGTAAAACGGGGGGTTGGCGAGCGGAGCGAGCAGGGAGGATACCCCTAGTAAATATATATATATATATATATATATATATATATATATAAAATGTATATGTGTACAGTTTATCGAACTGTTTTTTTTGAGTTGGTTAGCTCCTTATCAACAGATTTTTTTCTTGAAAGTTTTCGCAATAAATTATGAATGTTTTTGCGCGTTGTAGGCGCCCTAGCAAAATATATTCCGATAATGGTACCAATTTCGTTAGCGCAGACAATGCTTTTAAATCATTTAATTTAGATCAAATTCTTAATTATAGTACAGCTTTGCGTATTGAATGACAATTTCATCCACCATCATCACCGTGGTGGGATGGTTGGTGGGAGCGTTTAGTTAGGATATTTAAACAAACTGTGAGAACAGTCCTAGGAAAAGCTTGCATTTCGTATCAAGAAATGTTAACTACCTTATGCAATAGTGAGGCTATTATAAACGAGCGGCCACTTACCTATGTATCGTATGATCTTTCTGATTTGAAATTGTTAACACTTTCTATGTTTCGACATTAAATAAAAAAAGTAGGAGTAGCTGATTTTGATATTATTGATAGGAAAGACTTAGAAGATAAAATTAGATACAGAAAAAAAATTTAGAAGATTTAAGTACGCGATTCCGAAGCAAATACTTAATAATATTAAAAAATGATAAAAAAGAATCGCGTACAGCAGAAATAGGAGAAGTTGTTTTAATCGAAAACGAGAACGAAAAACGTGTTAATTGGTGACTTGCTTTGATGAAAGACACTATAAGAGGTTGTGATGTAATTTTACGCGTCGTTGCACTGAAAACACAAAATGATTTGTTAAAAAGACCTATTTAGCGTATTCATCCTTTGAAAATTTCTTCTACTGATTTTGAGTTAAAATATTTGATGCGTGATAAAAAAAATTAAGTTAATGACAATTCTAAAATTTTAGAAAAACAGCAGGAAGATGAAATTTTTAACATTAAAGCGAGAGATGAGCCTCTTGTATTCATAAAAAGCGGTCGATTAATACAAAAGCCTGCAATATATATAATGCATGTACAGAATAACTTATCTTTAAAGATTGTATTTTGTTTTCGGTTTCACAATAGTTTTACATGTCTTGCGTTGCTGAAAACAAGTTGGGCGATATTAAATTATATACTAAAAGTTTAATTTTCTTCATATAGATGACGTCGTTTCCGTTAGTAAATTTAATGAAGTGAGCAAGATCGCATCAGAGTTGATTCGTGAACGTAAGCGATCAGTTCATTTTTGTATGATTACGGCAAAGAATAATAAATGAATTTTGCATAATTATAAAACGTATAATTTATTCTGAGTTTTATTACTGCAACCCTGCAAAACTTTTGATAAATTTTTAATTTTCATTTTTGATTTAACAAAAGACATAAAGAGAAAAAAATTTTATATCACATCAATAGCAATCAAGCTTCAGATAAAACTTTTTCGCAGTTTTGTTCTTTAAATCGCATATATCTTTTCATGCTTAATTTTTTTAATAAAAACATAGTTTTTTCTATTTTCTAATGAGAAATTTTATACTAGAAACATATTGTTCAATATTTTCAAAATAATTTTCAGGTGTCCTACAAGAGTTTCATTGTATTATATTACTTACCCAATATCACGGGTTCATTATACCTGGCTTTTTTCGGTTCCGTCTATTGCATTCCAGAAGGTTCGATACATCTAAAGGCTTATTTTTGTTTGGCATTTTGCCTAATAAATTAAGTAAAATGGTATTCAATCTTTTTTTCTTATTTTCTCTCTGAAATTTCATATTTTTATTTATCGTTTTTTTTTTTTTTTTAGATTGTTATTAAAATTGAATATTTACCTCAACAAAGTTGATATGGGAACTTGAAATTGCATTCTCCAGTAGTCGCCTTTTACCTCTAGACTTATTTAATTGATGCTTACAATTTAACTTATTATTATCTTGAGATTCTGATTTGCTAACACTAGATTCGATTTCCAAATAACTTTTCTTTTTCTCCTTTCCACATTTACTATTAGGTATGCCATCGAGACTATGAGGCTGCAAAATTAATATTTCAAATATTAAGGTAGATAAAAGCCTCATGTAAGTACAATGTTTAATAGAATGAATTACTTACCAAGTAAGTACGATAATGCTTTAATCGTTGTGGAAAAGTTTCGAAAGCGTACGGTTTTGTACAAATTTGATGACGTGATCTTGCAACTTTTGTAAATAGTCTTGCTTGTCGATCAACGCGATATTCGCAGACATATACGTGTTCTGGACTTGAGCTGATAGGCCGACCTATAAAAACAATAATTTTTATTCCTTTTTCTAAAAAATAAGAAAGTTGGGAGATATCAATAAACTTATATTTTCAATACGTTTACGATGCTTTTGAATTTTAAATTTATTTCAATAAAGGTTTCTGATATTGTAAATTAGTGTGTACAATAATTATTGATTATGTATATATATATATATATATATATAAATAATATCAAGATTTTTTACGGTTAAATACCTTAAGATACCATGGTTGAACAAGTATGTTAAAAGTATAATATATAGTCTTGACGAACAGACTTGACCAAAATAAAGATAGTTTCAAAAAATTCTCCAAGTCAGATTTTCAGATCTCAAAACTTCGCAGAAATATATTTATAAACTCTTAATTTTTTAAAAATTTGTTGAATCCAAAATAAGTTCTAGAAAAATTGCAGTTTCTTTTCAATATTAAAATGTTTTTTAAATTGTATTTTTTGATAGGTTTTTAGATTATATTGTTTTACACAACTTCGAACACAACTTTTCCATTGATTAAATTAATGTCGAAAAATTAGCAAAAATGGAAAGGTAAAAACCACTATATAAGCAGGTGTGCTGGCTCCCCCCCTCCACCACCGCTCCTTCGACTCACCTGTAAAGGTGCAAATTATGATGTCATGCGCCATCGCCACCCACTACCCACCACTTGCTTTCAAACAGCACTACTCACTTGTGCACATGACGTAACGCCGCCCACCACCTACCGCCAAAGAACAGGGGCTACAGCTTTAGCTGAGTTGCGAAAGTTTGCGAACCTTCGCAGCTGAATTTTAAGGTTGCAATGTTTAATAAATTATGACGTAAAATTTTTAGAAATTTAGACTTTTTTAGAAGTTTTATGATTCCTGGAATCATAAAACTTAAATAAAGGCTATAGAAAATAAATAAATATTTATATTTTTTAATTAAAATAATAAAGCAATAAAGTATATGAATTAAAAATAAATATATATCATCTCATTATTTAAATGAGATAAGGGTTACAAAATAAAAAAAAACAATTTCAATAGAATCTGTCATGGTATTCTACCGTGTTTGAATCTTGCGCGCTTATGTAGGAATATATTGCATTAATACCAAATCAAAGCTGTTCTGTTTTTGAGAAAAGATTCTATAACGTGGCTATTGAATATATACAACTAATAAAGGGATACTCAACCCTCCAGGTGATCGATTTCGATAAAACTTAGTGAAAGACTTTCTTCTACATAGAAATAAAAACCTTTGAAAGGATTCATTCCATTGGATTCTCTGAACAGAGTTATCGATAACTCAATTTTCCAAAATAGACTATATTTTTGTAACAATGCCCCGTACTCAACACTGTCCTGTACAAAAGGTTTTATTAATTGATTAAGAATAATTTTCTGATTGTAAACAATTTTACCAATTTTATAGCACTGCGGGACCTAAATCCGCATATAGGTAACACTTTTCCGTGACCTAGGTAGCACTTTTTTACACAGTATAGTAATGAATTTACTTAGGTAACGTACATATATAATAAGAAATAATTTGATATGTAAATTATTTTTTAAAGTATTTTTATAAATAACAATAAACTGTAGTATATTGGAACTCTTTTACATTAACATTATTCAAATTAAATAACAATTATAAACAAGTGAAATACGAGTAAAACTGAAATTTATAGTAGCGTAACATGTAAAGCGAAGAGATTTAGTCATTTCGGCGTTGTATTATAAAATGTTTCAGGGAACCCCTATCATTACACACGATTGCTATTGCTATACTATACGAACTATAAGTTACCTCCTCACCGCTCCTAAGACTCTAATTCATATGTGGAACAAAATGTAAATTTATGACTTCATAAAAGATGATTTCAACAAACAATTTCACATAATATCTATTATATTGATAAAAATGAATTATTATTGCACATTTTAAGTATATTTCTGAAATTTTAGTCTTTTGCTTTCTCATAGATAAAGCATTGTATCGATAAAAAAATTATTTTTCTATTTTTTCACTAATTTGTGCATATTTGTACTCATGGAGTCAAAAAAAGTAGTTTTTGGAAAATGTCTGTAGGTTAGATTAGATATTGTTTATTTTGTATTATAATTACAAAAAAGCGTAAAAATTACAAATAAAGTTGAAAAAATACATAAAAATACTTTAAATAGCCTTGCACATATAAAATCAAAATAGTACAGTATGATATCACAGTCATAAAACATAATAGAGATAGTAATACTGTAGTAGTAAGTCAATAAATTAAATAAAAGTGATATCACAGATAACACGAATAAATACACGCAAAAAGTATAAATAATATAGTTAAAAATCAGTCTCAATATCTATCAGTCAAAATAATTACATAAAATCAAGCGTGTAAAGAGCGCAGTCGAAATATCAGCAGTTTACAGTAAGTTAAAATCACAGCAAAGTTGAATGTACAGTAATATACAAGTCAATCTGATAAAAATATAATCATTCACTCTATGCACACACATCCTACATACATGCCAATAAATACAATCATGCCTTAAATCTATAAAGGGTACATCACATAATAAATTAACACATATGATATAGTCCGAAAATAATACTGTTTAATCGAGGTCGAGTAAAAACCTCCTCAGAGCGGCTTTAAACCTGCTGATTGATGGAAGATTTTTAATATCAGCAGGTAGGGAGTTCCAAAAATGCGCACCTTGAACTTGAAAGGAATTTCTTCCAGTCTCAGTGCGCATGAAGGGCACCGCAAGATCTTTAATCTCACCCCTAGTGGTCGCTCTGGGTATATATCTAGTGAAGAGACCCACTAGATATTCGGGAGTATTCATACGTACGATTTTGTACATAAGTACAGCCATAAAATACTGTCTCCTCGAATCAGTACGTAGCCAACCCAAAGCATGTCTATGGGGAGAGATGTGATCACCCATTCTCACGCCTAATACATATCTCACACATAAATTTTGCATTGTCTGTAGCCGCCTTCGTAACTCCTGCGAAGCATCGAGCAAAACCACTGAGCAGTAATCAAGATGTGGAAACAGCAGGGCGGTTGCGAGCTGCTTACGCAGAGCCTCAGTGGTGTACCGACGGAAAAACCGCAGGCTATAAATCACTCTATTGAATTTTTTAGTCAACATATTAATATGCGGTTCCCACGACAGTTTAGAGTCGAGTACAACACCAAGGCTCGTAACGGTGTCAGAGAAAGGAATACCGATACCGCTCCCCAGGTCAATCGTCCTTGGCTCACCTGAATAAAAATTTTTAATAAAACGATTACTTCCAAAGACGATCGCTTTTGTTTTACTAGCATTCAAAGTGAGAGAAACACCAGCAGCCCACCCCGACACCGCCCGGGCCGCCCTCTGTAAAATACGAATCCCCTCGTCCACATCATCATAAGGGACCTGTGTATAAATTTGAAGATCATCCGCATACAGCAGATGCCCGACGCAACCAGAGTCCAGTGCGTCACGTACGTCATTTATGTAAAGACAAAACAACAGAGGCCCCAGCACCGAACCCTGAGGTACTCCTAGATTGGTTGTTAGCCAATTCGATTCCTCCTTTAAATGTGTGGAAACCATTTGTTTCCTACCTGATAAATAGGAGTTAATCCATCCGAGTGCGGCCCTGGAGAACCCCATCGATCTAAGCCAAGAAGTTTGGAGGGAGAGATCGTGTCGAATGCCTTACTAAAGTCAAAAAGTAGCAGTAACGTGACAAGTTTCCTGTCTAGACCTGACCTTATATCGTCTGTAAGCTTAAGTACAGCAGTCTGCGTAGAATGGTTTTTCCTGAAGCCCGTCTGCATAGGATCGAGCAATTTTTTGGATGTAATGTACTCCTGCAGTTGGTCATGGGCGATCTTCTCAAGAACCTTTGAAAGAAAACATAAGATGGCTATAGGCCTAAAATCTTTTGGTTGCTTAGGTGCAGCACACTTTTTCAATGGTATAATACGTGCTTGCTTCCAACGGCAAGGGAAGACCCCCCGTGCAAAAGAGGAGTTGAACAGAGTCACAAGATGTTCACCAATAAATGGTAAAGCTTTAACTATCACGCTTTGCGGAATGCCATCCTCACCACAAGTCTGTGAGGAAAAATGTGAAATTGCAAGAACAACATCATTAAAACTAATTGGTTTAAAGGTAAACCCACTTTCATTGCATTGAGAAAGAATTCTCAATCGCTCTTCACTATCCTCCTGCGGCGAGACTGACACCCCAGCAAAGTGCGCATTAAGCTCATGCGTCCATGCGTCAGCAACAGCAGCACAAGCAACAAAAAAAATGACAATGCTGGTAGAGTATTGCTGTATGTATGTGTGTGTGTATGTGTACTCATTTACCCATTCGGATCTCAAAAACTACTCGATGGATATGCTTCAAATTTTGCATAGAATTTATTTTTTTGTCTAATTCGTGCGGAAAATATTTAAAATTGGTTTTCTTAGCGTTGTTTTGATTTCAAAACTATTTTAAAAATTTTTTAAAAATTTTGATTTTTTATTTTTTTCTAATTTTACGATAACTACTTGATGAATTTACTCTAAAATTTACATGAAAATTATTTACGATTGCCAAAAAAATGAAAACTTTTCAAAACTAATTTTCTTAGCTTAGTTTTAATTATAGAGCATTTTGAAATTTTTGAAAAAATTGTTCGTATTTAGTTCGTATATTAGATCTCGTGAACTACTCGATGGATTTTTTGTCAGTTTTGCATAAAATTTATTTTGTCTGACTGGGGGGGGGAGGGGAAGCTTTTGAAAATAGGTTTTCTTAACGTAGTTTTAATTTCAGAGCCATTAAAAAAATTTTTTTTTAAATTTGGATTTCTCATTTTTTTGGTATTTTACGTAAATTAGTCTAAAAATTTGCTTGAAAATTTGTATGGAATTTGTTTTTGAATACTAAAAGTAGAAAAACTTTTAGAAACTGATTTTCTTAGCGTACTTTTAATTTAGAGCATTTAAAATATTTTTTTTTTCTTATTTTTCATTTTTTTTCTATTTTACGAAAACTATTCAATAGATTTGCTCCAAAATTTGTATGCAAGTTATTCGCTACTGTATGAAGGAAGCAAGCTTTGGAAAACTAATTTTCTCAGCGCAGTTTTAATTTTAGAGCATGCTAAAAATTTACAAAAAAATTTTTATTTTTTATTTATTTTCTATTTTGCGTAAACCATACTATAATTTTTCTCCAAAATTTTTATACAATCAATTCGCTATCGTCTGAAGAAAATGAGCTTTTGAAAATAAAAATTCTTAGTGTGGTTACGATTTTAAAGAAGTTTAAAGATTTTTATAGTACATTACGTAACGAGTATGGAAAGGCTTTATTTACGAAACGAGAAGTTTACGGCCTGAGCCAAATGTGAGGGTCGTAACGAGTTTCTTAAAAAAGCCTTTCCATACTAGTTGCGTAGTTTATTTTTCGCCATAAGAGCCAGAAAGAAACAACGGAATTGCCATTTTAGAGTTAGAATAGCGAAAAAAAATTTCGATTCTTCTTTTCTTATTTTTTTTTTATTTTACGTAAAGTACTCGATAGATTTGTTATGAAATTTGCAGGGAAATTATTTGCGACTGCCAAAAGAAGGGAAATTTTCAAAAATTGATTTTTTAGCATAGTTTTAATTTTAGAGCATTTTTAAATATGATTTTTTGATGAAAAAAAATGAGCCCGTGTTTTTTATTTTCGTTGAATAGGCCCCCTACACAAGGATATAGACATTTTTTCAAAAATACGGTGAATAAGAGCCTTTATAAGAATTTAAATAACCAAAGAACTAAGACTCTAACAAAAAAATGCATGAAAGATAAAATGAAGCATGAATTAAATGTTTTAATTTAAGCTTTGTATCATTAAAAAATCTTAAGTGGTTCAAAAGTTACAGGCGATAGAAATATGTTAATGAAATAACGTTAAAAATTGATCATATTTTATATGCTAAAAATATCAAGTAAATACGTGGTAATATTTAATTAAGAATAAGAGAAGAATTTCGAACAAGAGAATCTTTTTTAATGCAACAAAGCTTAAATCAAAGCATTGAATTCGTGCTTCATTTTATTTTTTATGCATTTTTTTGTAAAAGTCTTATTTCACTAATTATTTAAGTTCTTATAAAGGCTTTTATTTACCATACTTTTGAAAAAATGTCTATATCCTTCTCTAGGGGGCCCATTCGACGAAAAGAAAAAACACTGGTTCATTTTTTTTCATCAAGAAATCATATCCTGCAGTTTCAGCCAAATCCGTTTCCCGGAGGTGGGGTGCTCTCCTTGTAAGTAGGCGGGAAGCTATTAAAAATTGGTTTTTATAAAGTAGTTTTTTTTGTAGAGCCATTTTAAGAATTTTTAAAGAATTTTCGATTTCTCATTTTTTTGGTGTTTTACGTAAGTTACTTGATGAATTTGCAGCTGCCAAAAGAAGAATGACTTTCTAAAACCGATTTCCTCAGCATAGTTTTAATTTTAGAAAATTAAAAAAATTATTTTAAAAGATTTTTATTTTTTATTTTTTTCCCATTTTACGTAAACGACTCGATAGATTTGCTCTAAAATTTGTGTACAAGTTATTTGCTACTGCCTTTATAAAACAAGCTTTAAAAAAATAATTATCTTAGCGTAGCTCTTTGATCACTTCTTTTGATTTTTGATTTAACGCTTTTACTAACTCTTTTCTTATTTCCTCACTTTCTCTCTGTCCTTCTATCTCAGATTATTCCTCATTTTTACCCTATTTTTATCTATCCTTGTCTCTTTCTTCCTATTTTCTAATCACTCTCTCACATTCACTAATTTTTTTTAATATAAATTGTATTTTACATTTAAATTACATTTAAAAAAATAAAATAAAATTACTCAATTCAATGAGCTCTATGAGAAAGCATTGCGCCAAAGCACTTGAGAGCGTTTTTTTTCTTTTCCGATCTATTATTCATGGAGTGTTTAGTTTTATAGTTTTCGTTTCTTTTTTTACGGTTTCTCTTTCACAGGATGCATAGTATTTGGTTTTTTATAGTTTTTGCTTTTATTTTTTGAATTACAGCTCGTGGAGTGCATAGTTTTTGTTTATTACTGATTTTGAAGAGTACAGATTCATTTTGGCGGATTTATGTCCCACGTGATACAAAATAGTGTACGATACTCGTGACCTTAGTGGTATTTTATTACACGGCCAGAGTTATCGTCCGAGCGCAGAGAGGGCACTTGTATTGTAATGTACAGTTAAGAGTTATATTTTGTTAAAATAGAATATATTTAATGAAAAAATATTCATTAAAAAGCTCGTTAGCATAAGCTTAAGGATAGAAATTGATCTATTTTTCAAGGAAAGTGTTTCTCTTTGAGGTCATAGATTTAGACCAAATTTTATAAGTAGATTCCAGACAACTAAAATAGATGATCTACAGAGTTATAGAGCACAATGCTGCCTCTTTTTGAAATATTTAGTTTTCATCTTTCCCAAAATCAACTTGTCGCTACCATCTAAAATTTTTATTATAACAAAAAATTATTAATTTGATATATAATTTTTATAAAACAATAAATATGCATACTTAAAATATACATACTACATATAAAAAATAAATATTCATTCAAAAAAAGGTGGTTAAATTATTCCCCATTATCTAATTACTTAAAATTTTTTATTAAATTCTGTGCATTTCACCAAATGACATTTATTTTCAATCCATATACTGTCCCACCTTATTTTCTTCAATATTTCACCTATTTATGACTTAAATATGGAAACAATGTTTACCTGATTGGATGCATACAAGCATACTTACGCACTGAGAAGATAGTTAACACCACGGCCCACTTTATCTTCATCTCTCTCTCTCTTACCGAAGAGATTTTCTAATTTATTCATTTTTAGCATATCATTCTATTAAATTTTTTTGCTAATAATAATATCGCGTACTGAATTCATTTTGTATGTTTATTTTATTTTGTAATGAATTTATTATAGTTATTAAAAAGAGTTTATTAAATTCTCTTTTTGGTTTTATGTTGCTATGTATTTGTGCATGTCGGCGGTCGTAGGGAAGAAGGTGTCATTTTATTTTTGGTTGTAGAGAGGTGTCATTTCAATTTTGGTTGAAGAAAGGTGTCATTTTATTTAAAATTTAAAAAAGGTGTCATTTCATTTAATGTTGAAAAAAGGTGGCATTTCATTTAATGTTGAAAAAAGGTGTCATTTCATTTTGGGTTCAAAAATCGCCCTTTAAAGAATCTTTTTTTTAACTTTTTAATTATGTTTTTCATCTAGTTAAAAAAATTTTTTTTTATCCTCAGGCCGCAAAATGAATTTTTGTGTCCTGTATACGGAGCACAAAATAGTTTATTCTTGTCCTAGGTCGCAAAAGAAAGATGTATATCCAATGTCTTATTTTAATAAAAATTCGCAGAAAAATGTTCTCGACGTAGCGATTCTTGGAATTGAACTTAATGAACTGCTCGCTCTCCCTAATATCGCTATCCTTTTCTCACATATACTATACTGGGTATACGTTAACGAATAACTTAGACTTAATATATGTGTATTATGAAAGAAAAGGAAAGAGCGAGAGAAAGACATAGTTACAAGTTTCGCGTGTTAAAACTTTTTTTTCTTTTTTAAATATTTTTGAATTATAATTTTTATAGTTTAGCTTTGTTTTATTTTTGTTTAATTTTAATATTATATTTTCACAATTATTAGTTGTTTTTATAATCGATTTTTTTTAATTTTATTTTTTTTAAACTTTTTCTTTTTTTTTTAAATATTTTTTAGTTATAATTTTTATAGTTTAGCTTCATTTTATATTTTATTGTATTTTTGTTTAATTTTAATTTAATATTTTAAAAATTATTAGTGGTTTTTATAATCGAATTTTTTTTATTATATTAATTTTATTGTGTTTAAAGAATTATTAGTTATTTATTATTTATAATTGAATTTTTTTATTAATTATATAATAAAAAAATTCATATTATACATATAAAATTCTTTTATATTTTAAGAATTATGAATTATTTTTTTTATAGGCGGGGGGGCTCCGCCCCAGCTTCCGCTTAGCGGCCTTTAGACAAAAAAAAGTATATGCAGTCACGGCCACAAACGTATCATTCTTGCTCATGCAGCTGGAGCGGCCTCGCTACGCTTGGCCCCTCAGCATGCACTCGCCAAGAATGATACGTTTTGCGGCCTTGACGCAAAATATACTATTTTTTTAACTTTTTTCATTCTCATAAGCTTTTAGTGGCATATTAAGTTACGAATGTAGTAAATTCAAGTAACTTTATGAATGAAATCGAAGCATATTTTGCAAAAATATCCTTTGCATTCTGAACAAAATAACATAGTTCGCTTGTCATACTGGATTTCAGAACATTTTTGCTATAATTTAAAAATTTTTAGAATATGGGTGTTCAAGGTCTTCCAAATTATTTTTAAAGATAGTCTGAGGCAATATTGATAGCAAATTATTTCAAACTTTTTTTTGCTTCATTTTTTCTCACAGCATTTTTTAAAATTACAGGATTAAAAAGAAATGATTATATCATTCTAACAAAAACTAAGAATGTCCAGTTCCCTGGTAGAAATCTTCTCTGGTTTGCAAGCAGAATTAACCGGTATATTCTAGTCAAAAACAATATTTTGACAATAACTCAACAACAATAAATAATAACATGTTATGGCTAACATATTAATATCAAGATGTCTATTCTTTAGATGATAATCATGTTTTAATAATTAATATATTGTCAAAGATCATTTCACTTCTTTCATTGCCAATTGTGACGTTATAAGCACATCTGACTTTACTTTTTAGTATATGGCGGCTGTAGTGTGTGTGTGTGCGTGTGCGTGTGTGTGTGTGTGTGTGTGTGTGTGTGTATATGTATGTCTTATGAAGTAAATATACTTATAAATATATAGGTATGGGTAGACATTAACCATAAAATACATTTGTATTCAAGAGGTCGGTACCATTCGACGTTTAGTGAAGCTGCAGGTGAGAGAAGGATATGAAATATTATTTACACACAGGTTTACAATTTACCAAAACAATAATATACCTCTAATGTTGTCAATAACTCTAGCCATATCTATATAGAATAATTGATCATGCTAATCTTGTTTGAAAAGTCCAAAATATTTTTATAAAGCGATGAATGCAGCGCGATATAGAGCAGGCGTAAGCATGTATATGTATTCATCATTGTGTAGTATTACTTTACTGTCATACTTAAGAAAAATACACATGTTTAAATCAGCTCTACCACGCGCAGCATTTTTTGCTTTATAGAAATATTTTGGACTTTTTAACCAAGATTAGCATGAATAATTATTCTACATATACATGGCTAGAGTTATTGATAACATTAAAGGTATATTATTGTCTCAGTAAATTGTAAATCGCTGTGTAAAAAATTTTTTACATTTTTATCTCGCCTAACCGCAGTGCCACCAAGCGGTGAATAATTATAACCGTCTCTTTAAAAAAATACAAAAAAAATTTTTTTTTTGAAATATATAAGATTTTGTGACCGTCATGATTACTGACACCAAAAATAATGGAGGTTTTCCTCGACCTAATTGACAACATTTTTTTGTTGATTTGACCAGAAATATCAAAGGTCGTTACGCAATCAAAGACGAAAGAAGGGTAAAAAAATTAGCAAAGTTGAGCTGGAGATACTTCGCTATGCTTACAAAAAGAGTGCATCGCATTTGAGTCTCGGATTTTTTTCTAATTTAAAATCATGAAGAAAGCCACGTCCTTTTGGTCCAACGCTCCATTTTTGCCGAGTTATGAGCAGTTTTATCTGTTTTATTGAGATGTTTGCATCTACTTTATGGTTTTAGGTTTCGAACTACTTATTCTGTAAGGTTTTTACTAATTGCATATTAAAGTTGGAATTAAAACCTTTTGATTGAAAAAAAAAAACGTTTTCAGAAAGCTCAAGTTGCTTAGAAGTTATGAGGAAATAGAAATAGCGCAAATATTTAGCTGAAAATATGCATGGAAAATAAATGCTGCATTTTAGTCTGAATTCCATTTTAATTTTCACCCCTTCATAACTTTTGAACAACTTAAGTTTTTTGGACACTTTTTTTCTAATTAAAAGGTTTTAATCTCAACTTTAATATTCAATTAGTAAAAACCTTAGAAAATAAGTAGTTCGAAAACTATAAAACTATAAAGCAGATGCAAATTTTCTAGCAAAACAGACAAAATTACTAATAACTTAAAAAAAACCGAATGGACGCGGCTTTTTTATGATCTTATGTAAGAAAAACATCCCAAAGTTGGAAGAAAATCCGAGACCCGAATGCAATGCATTCTACTTCTCAGTGTATTTTTGAATGCTAGAAATTCATAAATTTTAATATTAACATTCTGAACAAAATTCATGTTTTCACTCATTTTATACTGATTTACGCGCGCATAACGTCAAAATAATCGATGTTTTTGGAAAAATGAAAAATTACAACTTTCAGGCACTATATTGAAGCTACCATTTTGTTTCTTAAACAATTCCAACGGGAATTGAGCGGTCTACTAAGAAATACGCAAATAGAATCTTCAAAAATGATGCGTTGCCTTTTACTAGGTCAAAAAATACGATTTTTATGAAAAAAATTTCAAAAAAATGGGCATTTTTGTTGTTTAAATAGCTATAACTTTTTTTTCGTCATTCAAGGCTAATTTAACTTACGGAAATTGAAGGAGGAGGTCAAAATCTATCGAAATCGACTTGTTTCAAAATCTTTTTACGACGTTCGGTGCAAAAGTTGCTTCCAAATTTGGGTTTTTGGGAAGAAATGGGTTTGAAAAAAAGAAGAAAGAGAAATAAAAAAAAAATCTATATTAGTGGCATCAACAGCAACCAGTGTGATATAAATACGAATTCAAATATATGTATACATATATATTCTTTGTTTTATCTATATATTGGATATATCTGCCTATATTTTATAAAATATTTTTCCAATAATAATCTTTTATAGTTTTAGTACCAATACAAGCTTAAATGGTTCACGTAAAGCTATAAATACTTCAACATTAAGTAATAGTAATCAGAGAACAGGAAAAACTCCTACAAAGGAAGTAGAAAATCGTGAAACAAGCAAGACTCCATCAAAAGGATCTAAAAAATCACCTAGTAAGAAATATTTAGTTTTAAAAAATTATTTTTTTGGTTACCACGCACTTTGTTGACAATCATAATAACATATACCTAAATTTGTTTTTTCAATAATTAGTATTATTATTATTAGTATATAATTATATTACTATTTTTTAAAATTATTAATAAATCAATTTAAAAATAACTAATTCTAATAAAAAAATACTTATTATTTTCGCAAGTCGCACACTTCTTAATTTCTGAAATGAAACTTCTTTACCGATGGTATACACCTCCCATAAGCGTTGTATTAAAAAAGTTATACGGTAGAGAATTGATTTCATGACGCTAGATGCAACGGAACTAATGAAACCGAAGTGTATGTATATAGGAGGCGCGTCTGCGTCTTCACAGCAAAGCAAGGTACTAAATAGTCAAGCGCAGATATATTATATGTATACATGCATAGTATATATATATAATACAAATCTGAATGAATAAAGGAAGCAATATCGGCTTGCGGTTTTCCCTCTTTTTCTTTCTCTAAAATTTTTGATGGTGCGCCCCTCTTTTCTCTACATTGTTTCAACGTGCAAAAATAATGATAAAAATTGAACAAACATTTATGTGTTTTATAACTTCGTGAAGAAGTTTCACTTCTACCAGCCAGTCCCAAAGACGATCACATCGGTTTTTTTAATGATTTCTGTTAATGAACTTCATTATTACTAATTTTTAAAGGTGATTATGGATCAAATAAGAAATAACTAATTACTATAAAAAAATATGATTTTTGCAAGGTCCACGCTCCGTTTTTTTATTTAAATATATATATATATATATATATATATATATATATACACATATATGTACATATATATGAGCTATTCTAATATTTTTCCTAAAAAGTGGTTGCAGTGGGTCTCCCGAATTTTCCATCGACCATGGCATCTTGTTGAACTATGAAGCTTAGGAACCCATGCCAAATTTCAGTCTCCTAACCCCAATAGATGTCGAGATATGGTTATACAAGGTCAAAAAATGGGCCCTTTTTTGGCGGTTTTTCTCTAGTTTTCGAAAACTCGTCATTAATCCAATTTTGCACCAAATTGAACTCACAATACATCATTTTCTTCGTTTTGAACTAAACTTTCATGGAATTACTAGTACATTTAGATTTATGGAAAGGGCTTTGCCACATAACCCCAAAGGCAACGGGCATTTTCATTATTTTTTCCTACTTTTAATTCTCGGTTGAATCACGAAATTTTAATATTTTTATGATCGGCAAACAGCGTTAGACTCCTCTTAAAAAGACATTTCATTTAACATTTTAAACGCTCAAAAACATGAAAAATTGATGGAGTTATTAAAAGTTAAATTTCACGATATTCGTAAAAAATGCGTTTTTGAAAATGTTTGAACAACTAAAGCTCAAAATAAGGTGTCTTTTTTCATTGCATAAATTTGAATATAAATATATAAAATAAAACCGTTTTCAGAGTTCCATTTTTTGATTTTTGAATTATTTTTCGTGCATCTCCTTATTGCTTTTTTTTTAGACATTTTCAATGCTAAATTCTTTTATGTATAGAGTCCTATACATATGAGCATGCGGTATCCTCCTATATTGACTTTCTAAATAAATTTTTATATTCTTTTACATGTCTTAAAAAATATTTCAACACCGATTGAACTTAGATGGAAAGTTTTTCACCGATCATAGAAAAAATACAAATGACGGAACAAATTTTAAAAATAATAGAAAACTACCTTTTTCTAAAAACTGGCATGAAAGTTGCTATTATTTTCACGCGCTACCTCAGATTAAAAAGAAAAAACATGTTAATCGGATAGATATATAGATATTATTTTTATTTGTATATCATAATACAAAAGGCGTATAATACAATCTATGAATATGATAATAAATATTGCACATAAAACCATGTATAAATAAAAAAATATTGCAGTTGATATCACAGTCAATTACTAAACCTAATAGTACTGAATAAGTAAGCCAAAACAAAAGAAGTGATATCACAGATATAAAAAATAATATAATACACGCAACAATCCTATAAATTATTAGTCAGTCACACAATATCTATCAATCATAGTATTTAAAAAATTTTTTTAAATAAAAAATGAAAAATAATAAAAAATACAATAAAATAATAAGTGTATGCAATAGTACAAAACGCAGTCAAAATAATAAAAACAAGTAAAGCATTCACTCACTAACCATTCAGCCAATAAATACAATCATACCTTAAGCCTGTATACGGGACACCACATTATAATAAATTAACAAATAAATAGAAAATAAAATTAAGTTCATTCGTGTCGAGCAAGTACTTCCCCAGAACCGACTTAAACTTGCTGAGCGATAGCAGATTCTTTATATCAGTAGGCAGGAAGTTCCAAAAATTCGCACTTTAAACTTGAAAGGAATTCCTTCCAGTCTCAGTATGCATAAAGGGTACCGCAAAATCCTTAATCTCTCCGCTAGTGGTTACCCTAGGTACATATCTAGTAAAGAGACCCACAAGATACTCGGAAGTATTCATGCGCACGATTTTGTACATAAGTACAACCATAAAATACTGTCTCTTCGAACTAGTACACAGCCAACCTAGCGCAGCTCTATGAGGAGAGATGTGATCGCCCGTTCTCATGTCTAATACATATCTCAGACAAGAATTTTGTAGTCTTTGTAATCGTCTTCTCAACTCTTGTGAAGCATCGAGCAGAACCACTAAGCAGTAATCTAGATGTGAAAACAGCAGAGCGGTCGCGAGTTGTTTGCGCAGAGCGTCAGTAGTATACCGACGAAAAAACCATAAGCCGTACATAGTCCTATTAAATTTTTTAATCAAGATATTAATGCGTGGTTCCCATAATAGCTTAGAGACAAGCACAACACCAAGGCTCGTAACGGTATCAGAGAAAGATATGCCGACACGACCTACAAGCTCAATCGTCCTTGGCTCACAAACATAAAAGTCATTAATAAATTGACTATTGGCAAAAACGATCGCCTTAGTTTTGCTGAGATTTAATGTGAGAGAAACATCGACAGCCCACTCCGACACCGCGCTGGCCGCCCTCTGTAGAATACGAATACTTTCATTCACACCCTCATAAGGGACCTGCGTATAAATTTGCAGGTCATCCGCATATAGTAGGTGCCCGACGCAACCAGAGTCGAGCGTATCACGTATATTATTAATGTAAAGGCAGAACAACAAAAGCCTCAGCACTGAACCCTGTGGAACTCCTAAATTGATCGTTAGCTAATTTGATTCCTCTTTTAGATGCGTGGAAACCATTTGTTCCATATCTGATGAATGGGAGCTAATCCACTTGAGTGCACCCACTGTAAAATCCCATCGATCTAAGCCTCACAAGTAGTTTGAAGTGCGAGATTGTGTCGAATGCTTTACTAAAGTCAAATAGAAGTAGTAACGTAATGAGTTTCTTATCTAGACCCGATCTTATGTCGTGTTTACGTTTAAGTATGGCAATCAGCGATGAGTTATGCTTTTGAAAACCAGTCTGCATAGGGTCAAGTATTTTATGTGCCGTAATGTTCTCTTGCAATTGGTCATGGGAAATCTTCTCAAAGACCTTTGAAAGAAAACATAAGATCGCTATGGTCTTAAAATCTTTAGGCAATGCAGGTGCTGGACACTTTTTTAACAGCACGATGCGTGCACGCTTCCAAAGGCAAGGAAATACCCTCCGTGCAAAAGAGGAATTGAATAAAGTTACAAGATGTTCTTTAATAAACGGTAAAACTTTGAGTATCACGCTCTGCAGGATGCCATCCTCGCCATAAGCCTGTAATGAAAAATGCAAAATGGCAAGGACAACATTATTAACATTAATTGGCTTAAAAGCAAAGCCACTTTCACTACATTGAGAAAGAATTCTATTATATTCCTCATCATCATCGTGTGGCAAGACTGACATCCTGGCAAAGTGCGCATTAAGCTTATCTGGAGTGGATCCATTCAAGTCCCCTTGAGGTCCGGATAAGAGTCCCAGGTCTTTTAACTTCTTCTAGACATTACCTTTGGCAAGAGCTTCGAACAGTCTATTATGATAGTAAGTAGTCTTAGCTTGTTTAGCCTGTTCGTCTATTGTTCTACGCAGTTGCAAGAATTTAAAGAGATCTCTCGTCCGTTTGCATTTTCGATACGTGGCATCTCTCTTGCGCCGCATCTGCGACACTCCTTTGTCTATCCATAGAAATTGGTCTTAACTAAATTTGAGTGTTTTTTGTGGCTGCCGTAAGATTGTGGCAGAGGCAGACAAGTGGAGACTCCGGGTCAACTGTAGCAACTGTAAATAGCGTCCAATCACAGCTGGCTGAACTCTGTACCAATAATGTTGGACAACAATCTTTATAATTTCTATATCTTATTGCGTTTTGATCCGTTATGACATGATCACAAGAAATACATACATCAATGAAGTTATGCCGACTGTGAAAATTAGCCGGTAAGTTTTGTGCGTCAAGTACTTTGTCCTTGTCGTCGACTCAGGTTAATCCACGTGAGAAACGTCGAAGTGTAATGCGTGGTACCATACTGAACCAACTGTAACAAATCGACAGCTTATTAATAAATCTGGCATTACTGCTCTTACGCAGTAGATCAGCATTTAGGTCTCCTATTATGATTTTATGAGAGTAATCAGAAGCATAATTTCTAATAACATCTAAAAAATCTGTGTTTCTAATAAACAAAATAGCAGGAGACCGATAAATAATAGAAACCAATATGAGTTGAGAGCTGCTCTTTTGCACAGAACAGAAAATATATTTAGGCACCTCCAGTTTACCAGTTTACAGTTTAAGTATTTTTGACATGGCTCTCAGAAGCCTCATAGTATTCTGAATTGAGTCAAGTCTGCCGGACAAGGCACCCTCTAGAGAAGACACAGCTGCCTGCAATAAGGGAAAATCGTTTTGTGAGTAGTTTAGGCCTATAATTATAAGCCTATTATTTTAAAAATGCAATAATAAATGTAATGAATTATCAGTACAAAGCAAATCGTATCTTTATCTATTGGACTGTTAACATTATTCAAAATGTAAAATTATTTCTTGCCTAAAAATTAAATTAATTATTCTTTAAAGTGTTATTATATCTTGAGATGGATTATGTTTAAATTGTGAAAAAAATAAAGCAAAAATAATTTTCCAAATCTTTTCAGTCAAATAAAAAAAAGATATTTTAGTTACCAATCATAATTCTCAAGAAATTCAACAAAATTCAATTTTTTTCTAATAAAAAAGGCCTGATCCATTCTGAATTCCATAAAAAAAAAAAAAATTTTACATATAGTTACCTGTCACCATGTGTTATTAGAAATATTAGCAGTATTATATAACCTTGAACTATGAAATAAACACAAATTTTTTCAAATTCATTATTTAAGTGAATTTTTTATGTGCTACGGTGGCACATGATTTGTTAAAAAAATCTCAAAATTTAGTTCACTTCAGAAGATATTTTTAATGTATTTTAATATCTTTAAGGTAAACGACTATTTCTATGAATGTTTGCGAAGGTACGTCTGCAACCGATGAATACAATTAAAATGAAGAAATGCAGCTAAAAATCACATTTTTCATTATTTTTAATCACATTTTAATTTTTTCCAAAAGATAGCCCAGGATGTTCATTTTGAAATTTGTAGGCCGTATTTCTACATACATTACCTACTTCGATGATTTTCTTGGACATGGGATCATGGTTCGAAACCTTGAAAAGTGGTATTTCAATGCTTTAAATGACTTCAGCGAATGGCTACATTAGCACTTTTAAATTAATTTTTTCTCAAAAACTAGAATATTTTAAAGGAAAAAGTTTTTTAGTAATAAATTCCTAAAACGCAACCCAACTTAGTGATTTAAGCTTAAAATTAGTCAAAAATATGATTTTTGCCCAACTTTGAAGCTTTGTAGCTCTAAAAATATGTACTAAAGGAATCTAAAAAAATTCTGAGTGGTTGATAATATGGAAAAGAACCATTTTACCAATTTTTAGTGAAAAAAAATGTTTGTCCTTCTATTTAGTAGAGAATGGGTGATATATACAGCGTGTCTTTAAAATTAATATTCATAATAAATACTTTCCTGGCATTTAACGTTGAGTTAGGAAATTGTTTATTATTGTTCAATTTATACTTTTATAGATTTTCAGAAATTCTGATACTTCATATTCGAAAATATCACAAATAAAAATGCATAAAAACATGTTCGCTGTTTATATTTAACGCGCACTGACAATCAAAATAAAATAAATGGAATTACTAGATCTTTCGAAACAAAACTCAAAAATCAAATGAACTATCTAATTGTGTTTGTAATTGCCTAAAAATAATACATTTTTTAAAATCCTACCACTATGGAATATTCATTCTACTTTAAGAAAACAAGTTCAATATTAAATTTGGGAATTTAAAATTTTTTAAAACTCATTTTAAAGTTGATATTTTTCGTAGAATTCTTAACTTGTCAATGACATTTGAAAATTTTAATTTCAATTATATGTAACACAATGAAATGTATTAACTATCGAATCTATGCGACACAATTTATTTTCTTTTATCAGTGAATGTTCAACGAAAATGACGTACATACTTCCATGCACTTTAATTTTTGGTATTTTCAAATATAAAGTATGAAAATTCCTAGAAATCAATTGCAGTATAAATTAAACAATAATAAACAATTTCCTAACTCAATGTTAGATGCTAGTAAAGTATTTATTATAAATTTTAATTTTAAAGACAGTCGGCACCTTTGGCATGCATGATTTATTTTCATCATAATTTCGCATATTTTCAAATATACAGTATCGAAATTGCTAAAAATTCATAAGAGTGTACATAAAATTATAATAAACAACTTTCTTGCTCAAAGTTTGATGCTAGGGAAGTATTTATTGTGAATTTTCGATTGCAAAGATTGTCAATGCCCTTAGCGTGCATAAATTCTCGTATTTTAACCTCGTATATTTCGAAATATATAGTATAAAAATTATTGAAAATTTACACAAATGTTCATGAAACAATAATAAACAACTTCCTCGCTCAAAGTTACATGCTAGGAAAGTTTTCGCTAATAATTTTTAGATACATGAGGCCCAAGTAACCTGATGCATTCTTTCCTTGTATTTCCTTTTTTAGGACATAATTAATGCTAAAATCATTTAAGAGTGAGCTGCTGCATACGGACCCGAATCTACAGAGCACGAAGTCTCTGTAGTGTACGGTCTAGCTGAGCTTACTTGCTTATCAAAAAAGCCTTACACTTAAAGGCAATCGGTTTATTGAGTACCAAGATTGTACTCGATAAACAAATTGTAACGGCTGAATGCGCCATTTTGTCGGCGTTCGTTGTTGAATCGTGAATTTGAAAGGACGATTCATATTCAACGCTGATTAAATGGTAGATTAGTAAAAGTACTTGTATAGTACAAATAATAAGTGCATCATATTCGTGGTAATTTATTAAAACACGTTTATGATGTCACTATATATATATATATATATATATATATATATATATAGTGAGCGCCCGAGTATGTGCGGCCCTGGAACCGTACGATACTGGAAGATGCGCGCGCAAACACCCAAAAAGATCAAAGTGGTTAAACATGCAAGCGCGCGTATGTACGTATACGCGCTTGCATGTGTAAGTACCGCTGAGAGTACACGGTGGCTCTCCCTTTCTTCTACTAAGTTAAAAGAGTGGGAGAAAGACTGAAGAGAGCTGATGCAAGCAGTGCGAGGAGCTGGTGACTCTTGTCACTCTTGGATCGACTCTTCTACTGTGCGGTTGTACCTTGCTTAAGACAACGGCGGGCGCTTGGCCATGGCATCGTCTTAAGCAAGATAATTTTTATACACGTGTTTAATACATGACTTTGTAATAGTTTGTCGTACATTTTTCAATAAAGAGCTTATCCAAGCAACATTCCTCTCCTATTAACCCAGTGTTAAGCCCCGAAGCGTTCGGTTTCCAACAACAACGGGCTTTATACACAATAAACCCAACATTATTAACAAATATATTTTAAAAGTCAGCTATAGCTAGGCAAGGCGTCCTAGCTATAAACGACTTTAACAACAATAAAAGAACATTAAAAAAAGATTAGTGTAGTAATAGGGTAATAGGATAGGACGGTTACAATATATATATATATATCTAGTGGCCGCGCGTCGAAGTCGTTCTTTTATCCAGCCCTTCCATTCTCTTTATTTATTGGTTCGATAACTTGGTAATGTAATGAAAATAAATATAGATTATATTTAAAATATAATAGTGAATTCTAATGCATGGCTTATTTGTATACCATTTGCATATGATTTGTACACATATATATTTATAAATATGGGGCATTCTTTGTGAATCAGTACCCCCTTAACTAAAATTGTAGTAGACTAAAAAAATTTTATGACGGCTTAAAATCTTCCTTCAATCATCTAGTTTCAGATGTAGAGTGGCATTTTCGAAAATCCCACACAGCATGAAAGATATCATTGAAATATTCCGAAATATTTCAATGGAATATTTCATTGAAATATGTATGAAAGCTTTATGGAAAAAAACAGAAATATTCCTGAAATATTGCAAAGGAAACTTTCTACGAAGAACCCCTGAAAGCCTCCGTAAACCTTCCGAGGAAGATTTCGTTGGAAGATTGATGAATCATTGCACCGAAAGATTTCATGAAAACTTGAAAGAAAAACTCCGTTCACCTTTCAGCGAAATATTGGAAATTGTCATTGAAACATTTCAGTGGAAGGCTTTTGAAAGCTTCCGTAAACCTTCCAAGGAATATTCCGTTGGAAGATTGATGAATCATTGCACCGAAAGATTTCATGGAAGCTTTAATGGAAGACTCCGTTTACCTTTCAGCGAAATATTGAAGATTTTCACGGAAATATTCCGGTTCGAGTATCCTGGAAGCTTCCGTAAACCTTGCAAGAAAGATTTTGTTGGAAGATTGATGAATTATTGCAGAAAGACTCAAGGAAGCTCTAAGGAAGACTGCATTTACCTTGCAGCTAAATGTTGGCAATTTTTGACTGAAACATTCAGGCCGAAGGCTTCAGGAAGCTTTCGTAAACATTTCATGGAAGATCCCATCAGTAGAATAATGAATCAGGAATCATTATTTTAAATGAATGTAAAACGGATACTACACCAGCACTCATAAATATGGCTTATCCTCGTTTGTAAGTTAATAAAAAACAATGTTAATGACGCTATAGCTACACCAAAAAGACATTTTTATAAAAATGAGATAATTGTTATAAAAATGAGGTCATTTTTTTAACGAAAATGACTTTATCGCAATAGCAAAAAACAAGTCCTTTTCCATTCAAATTTTTTATTATATCTAATGACGATATTTTCCCAATACATTACTTGACACACCAAAAGGCGTTTTAAATAACGTCATTTAGTATGTTAGGGATTAGGACAAAAAATGGCGTCGTTTAGTATGTTAAATGTTAAGGAAAAATGACGTCATTTTTTAATAACAATGACGTCCTTTTTCATATAACTTCCCACATAGCATGAAATATTTCTGAAATATTTCTGAAATATTTCATTGAAAGATTCGGAATAAACCAGAAAAATTGATATGAAATGTTTCTGAAATATTGATATGTTCGCCTAGAAAATTGGTTTGAAATATTTCATGTAATGTTTCTGTAATATTCTTTCATGATTTTGTGAAATATTAATTTGTAATATTGTTGAAAGATTGCAGCAACATTTGATCAAAAGATTCATGGTAGAATATGAATCTTTCAAGAAATGTTTCTGAAATATTTCTAAAATCTTGTTTAAAATATATCGTAAATAATGGACACAGGGTGTCATGGCCTATAATAAGAGCAGGACAGAAACAAGGCAGGATATATAATAAATGGATAACGATGAAGAAAACTAGAATTAAGAACAAGGAAAAAAATTAATCAAGGGCAATGATGAAAGAATGGAAATTTATACGGGACTTAGAAATGTAAAACGCGAGTTGTTATTAGTGCTTAATGTGCGTTCATAAGTGTGGTGTGAATCTGAGTGGTATGTGAGCGAGATATTAGCATAGGGTTTGGTATATGAAAATTTTACGCGAAGCAAAAATTTTAAATTGTTAAAAGCAAGATATAAATAGGGAGATAGGATAAAATAAGGTGAGGTGATAGTTTAATAGTGTAGAGAAAATTTGTTATAATGTAAAAAGAACTGTTGGAATAAGGCAGGACAAAAATTATGAAATAAAATAAAGGTCGTCAATAAAAAGATAGGATAGGTTATAATAAAGAATATAGTGGTATAGATATAGTTTGTGCACTATAAAAGCAAGGGAAAGTGAGGTTAGATAGGCGCAGAACAGAGTATGATAGTAGGGTTTTGTTGGTATGTGGTATGGTGCTGAGTATTGGAATTTAATGTAAGGTATACGAAAATGTTTAAAGAAAAACATTTTTGAGGTGTTGATGCAATAGAAATGTGAGGTTAGGTATAATGTAACAAATAAATTAGTTTGGACGTATGTAAATAAAATGTAAAGGGTGGTAATTGGGTAAAGCTTAAGTAATACACGAAATTAAGGGCATTTCTTACTGCTTGTGAATATTTAAAAAAAAAAAAAATTTTAATGTAAAATTTAAATTTGAATTTAATTATGAACCTTGCTTTGTATATTTTTAAAAAATATAGGTTGAAAATTAAATTAGAAATAAAGTTAGGAAATTTGGAATATTTAGGATGGAGTGATTGAATATGTCTTAGCTTTTCTGGGCCAAAAGGACGAAGAGCCAACAGGCTGAATCGCGGACAATTTAATTGCGAAATCGTTTGTTATAGGTTAACTTAATGTATGTGTGGTAAGGTTTAAGGGAGGGTAGACTGTATTACTTAAGTATGGTTATGACTTATAGTTAAGCTATTTGTTGGTAGTGGTATGGTTTTTATGAATGTTATGATTTATTGTAAGGATTAGGTAAATATTTAAAAATTGTGTACGGGTGCGTTAAAAAAGGAATGGGCGTAAAAATGTGAATGTATTATGATTATGATTATGTATTGTATATGAGTTTTGTAAAAACTGATGTATCCGTTTCTAGGCCAATAGGCTGAAACGTAAATAAATAAATAAAAATAAAAAAAATATATCTAAAATAATGTTGGTGAAAGATTCTATCAGATATTATTTTTGATTTTGTAAGAGTTGCATCTCAAACCATATTAGATACCTATATATTTATTTGTTAGTCAGAATTTAAGCGCTTATTTATTTTGTATCAAGAATTTTCGGTCTTATATACTAAACGAGAGAACGTCCCACCACTTGCGAGAGTTTGTCAACCGCATTATGATCACATGAAAATATAATCAAGTAGCCACCTGCTGGCAAGATGAAAGAATTGCTACGCACGAAAGATAACTACAAATATTTAAACAATATTTCTCTAATATTTCACTGTTATATTCATAAGTTTTTGGGAATACTTCATGAAATATTTCTGGAATATTACAGAAATATTTCATGAAATATTTCTTGAAAAATTTGCGCAGTATTGATTTAAAATATTTTAAGAAATGGTGCAGTAATATTTCTCTAATATTTCAGTGTTATGTCCAAACATTTTTTCAAATACTTCATGAAATATTTTTCAAATATAACAGGAATAATAAATATTTCATGACATGTTTCTTGAAAGATTTGAGAAATATTAATTTGAAACATTTCAAGAAATAATGTAACAACTTACTTGAATATTTCAGTGTCGGATTCAAAAATTTTTTTTAAATAAAACATGAAATGTTCCAACAATATGACAGAAATATTTCAATGAATTATTTAATATTCATAAACTGAAACATTTCAAAGAAATATTAGTTCATCACTTATTTAATATTTTACTGAAATATTTCATTAATGATTTACGGAGGCTTTCAGTAACCTTCAATGAAATATTCCATGAAGGACTTACGGAGGCTTCCAGTGAGCCTTCATTGAAATATTCCATGAATGACTTACGGAAGACTCCTGATCGAGGACATATCCATCTTCCGGGAAGTTTCCGATGGAAACTTTCTGAAAGCTTCCAACCTTTCTTCCACATCTTCCGGGAAGCTTCCAGGAAGCCTTCAGGAAGCTCACATGCTGTGTGGGATTCAATATGGTGGCTCCAATATGATGTCCAAATCTTGGGAAGTTCGTAAAAATTTTTCAAAATTTCATGATAACTCGCTCAGTTTTGAATTTTTTGTTTTTTTCTCACTAAAAATAAATAGAGCACAAAATTTTACATAGAAATATGGTATTATAGTCGAGGTCAAATCACATTTTGAAGGTTATTTTTTGCAATCCTTATTTTAAATCGCTTGGCTATTACTTCGACTGAAAACCGATTTGGAATCAATAAGCTCTCACATTCTTGAGATCGCCGCTTCCGACCCTCATGTCCATACGATTTTAGCATGTTTCGGTTAAGGTCAAACGGAGGTCAAACACTTTATTTCGAATGATATCATTTTTTTTACTTCTGATTCTGAATAAACAGAAAATTTTACGCCGAGATAAGTTTGTAACTCATAGAGAAAAGTCCTTGTAAAGGTTATTTCAAGGTTATCCTGAGATTAAATCCTTCTTTTGGTTTTCTCAGCTGATATTTAGACTAAAAAGGAGTCTCGGATAATCGAATTTTACGAGTCAACTCAGATTTTCGTTTTTATGATATTAAACATTTAATAAATGGTATTCTTCTTCGTGAAAATTTCAACTTCATTCTTCTATATTTTTTCTTTGTTTAAATAATTTCATCACTTACAATGCATACGCGGAATATTTAGATTTTCGTTTTTATAATATTAAACATCTAATAAGAGGTACTCTTCTTTGTTAAAATTTTAACCCTACTCTTCTATTTCTTTTTTCTCTGTTTAAATAATTTTTTCATTTACAATGATTTAAAATTTTCGTTTTTATAATATTAAACATCTAATAAATGGTATTCTTCTTTGTTAAAATTTTAACCCCACTCTTCTATATTTTTTTCTTTGTTAAAATAATTTTTTTACTTATAATGCTTACGCAAAAACTTTAGAACTTTGTTTTTATAATATTAAATATTTAACAAATTTATTTTATTGGTTGTAATATTATATTTTACAAAGAATTTATTGCAACGTTAAAAGACAATATGAGGGTAAAAATAAAAGCGAGAACTGCTTGATACGATTAACTTTTAAATGTAGTTATGAATAATCGTATTATGCAGTTCTTGTCTTCATTTATACTTTTATTCTGTCTTTTATCGTTGCAATAAATTCTTTAGAATGTTAAGAATGTGCCTCTTCTATGAATTTTAGTCGAAAATAGTTAAATTTATATTATAATGCATTATTCAAATATAGATAAGGTAGATCTCTATGCCGGTATGAGGACACCCCTTAAATGTGATTTTAATATTAAAAAATTGTCTAACATTAATATTTACTCATATTGTACTTTATAAATTTCGAACATATATGCTAGCCATTTGCTTTTTTAACATTTATAATTTATTTTAAATCATCAAGTAATACAAAAAAATTTGTTCTATTGAAAAAATGATATAATGTAGTAATAAAAAGAATGATGACAGCAAAATTTCTAATCTTTATAGAATGCAATCATCTTTATATATAAATACGGTTCATGTTTATGGCTCTATAAAAAAAACTACTCTATGTATACCAATTTTCAATAGCTTCCCGTCTACTTATACAAAAACATAGATTGTATGCGAAATTTGATGCAAATCCATCGAGTAATTTTCGAGATCTAATTGTCTGATAAATAACATTTTCTTTTCAAAATTTCTTTTTCAAAATTTTAAAAATGCTCTAAAATTAAAACTACACTATAAAAATCAATTTTTGAAAATTTTCCTTTTTTCGGCAGTTGTAAATGATTTCCCTGCAAATTTTAGAACAAATCTATCGAGTACTTTACGTAAGATAAAAAAAATTAGGAATAAAAAATCGAAATTTTTTTTTTAAATCTTTAAAATTCTCTAAAATCGTAACCATTCTTAGAAAATTAGTTTTTAAAAGCTTATTTTTTCAGACAATATCAAATTGTTTATACGAAAATTTTGGAGAAAATTTATAGCATGGTTTACACAAAATAGAAGATAAATGAAAAATAAAAATTTTTCTTTAATTTTCAAAATGCTTTAAAATTAAAACTGCTCTGAGAAAATATGTTTTCCAAAGCTTGTTTTTTCAGATAGTAGCGAATCACTTGCATTTAAATTTTGAAGCAAATCTATCAAATAGTTTTCGTAAAATAGAAAAAAATTAAAAATAAAAATTTTTTAAAAAATTTTAAAAATGCTCTAAAATTAAAAGTGCGCTGAGAAAATCAGTTTTTAAAAGCTTTTTTACTTTTGGCAGTCGAATTTAAGTTCCATACAAATTTTCAAACAAATTCTTCGAGTAGTTTACGTAAAATACAAAAAAATGAAAATTCGAAAGTTTTTTAAAATTCTTAAAACCACGCTAAGAAAACAAATTCTCAATAGCTTCCGCACCAGTTGATCGAAAAATTGAATTGTATGGAAAATTTGAAATAAATCCATCGAGTAGTTTTTAAGATTTTATTGGCCTAATAAATAGTAACATTTTTTTCAAAAATTTCAATATGCTCTAAAATTAAAACCATGCTAAGGAAATCAGTTTTTTAAAATTTATTTCATTTGGGCAATCACAAATAATTTCCGTGCAAATTTTGAAGCAAATTCATCGAGTAAAAAACAAAAAAATGAAAAATTACAAATTTTTTTTTTTTTAAACAACTTTAAAATGAAAATGATGCTAGAAGAACCAGTTATCAATAGCTTCCCAGCAAGTTAGTCAAGAAACTGAATTCCATGCAAAATTAGAAGCAAATCCATCGAGTAGTTCTCGAGATACAATTCACTAACTGAAATTATACATACACACACACACGCACGCACACGCACACGCACACACGCACACGCACAAGCATTCGCACACGCACACGCACACACACACACAGACATTTTCTGGAAACCACTTTTTTCGACTCACCGAGTTCAAATATGTACAAATTAATTTAAAAAAACGCTGCCAAGTGCTTTGGCGGAATGCTTTCTCATAGAGCTCTTAACGTAAAATACAAAAAAAATTTAAAATTGAAAATTTTTTCAAATTCTTAAAATGGCTCTATAAAAAAAAACTACACTATGAATACCAATTTTCCATAGCTTCCCGTCTAGTTATACAAAAACATAGATGGTATACAAAATTTGAAGCAAATCCATCGAGTAATTTTCGGGATCTAACTGGTTAAATAAATAACATTTTCTTTTCAAAATTTCTTTTTCAAAATTTTAAAAATGCTCTAAAATTAAAACTACACTATGAAAATCAATTTTTGAAAATTTTTCTTCTTTTGGCAGTCGCAAATAATTTCCCTGCAATTTTTAGAACAAATCTATCAAGTACTTTACGTAGAATAAAAAAAAATAAGAAAAGAAGAATCAAAATTTTTTTTTAAATCTTTCAAATTCTCTAAAATTGTAACCACTCTAAGAAAATTATTTTTGAAAAGCTTATTTTTTTCAGACAATAGCGAATTAATTGTATGAAAATTTTGGAGAAAATTTATAGTATGGTTTACGCAAAATAGAAAGTAAATGAAAAATAAAATTTTTTTTGAAAATTTTCAAAGTGCTCTAAAATTAAAACTGCGCTGAGAAAATTAGTTTTCCAACGCTTTTTTTCTTCAGACAGTAGCGAATTAATTGCATACGAATTTTGGAGCAAATCTATCAAATGTTTCTCGTAAAATAGAAAAAAATTAAAAATAAAAATTTTTTAAATAATTTTAAAAATGCTCTAAAATTAAAAGTGCGCTAAGAAAATTGGTTTACAAAATTTTTTATACTTTTGGCAGTCGAAATTAAGTTCTATACAAATTTTCGAACAAATTCTTCGAGTAGTTTACGTAGAATACAAAAAAAATGAAAAATCGAAATTTTTTTAAAATTCTTAAAATGATTCTAAAAAAAAAACTACGCTAAGAAAACCAATTCTCAATAGCTTCCGCACCAGTTCATCAAAAAATTGAATTGTATGGAAAATTTGAAGTAAATCCATCGAGTAGTTTTTAAGATTTTATTGGCTTAATAAATGGAAACATTTTTTTTTTTAATTTCAAAATGCTCTAAAATTAAAACTAAGCTAAGAAAATCAGTTTTTAAAAATTTATTTTATCCTGGCAATCAAATATAAATTCCATGCAAATTTTGAAGCAAATTCATCGAGTAGTAAAAAAAAAAAACCAAAAAACGAAAAACCGAATTTTTTTTTTTTAAAACTTTAAAATGAAAACTACGCTAGAAGAACCAATTATCAATAGCTTCCCAGCAAGTTAGTCACAAAACTAAATTCCATGCAAAATTAGAAGCAAATCTCGAGATACAGTTTACTAACTGAATTTATACATCCACACACACACACACACACACACACACACACACACACACACACACACACACACACACACACACACACACACACGCACGCACGCACGCACGCACGCACGCACGCACGCACGCACACACACACACACACACACACACACACACACACACACACGCACGCACGCACGCACGCACGCACGCACGCACGCACCCACGCACGCACGCACGCACGCACGCACGCACGCACGCACGCACGCACGCACGCACGCACGCACGCACGCACGCACGCACACACACACACACACACACACACACACACACACACATAAATACAGACATTTTCTGGAAACCACTTTTTTCGACTCACCGAGTTCAAATATGTACAAATTACTGAAAAAATAGAAAGAAATTTTTTTTATCGATACAATGCTTTCTCTATGAGAAAGCAATAGAAAAAAAAATTATTTATCGATACAATGCTTTCTCTATGAGAAAGCAAAAGATTATATCATTCAAAGTAAGGTGTTTAAACTCCGTTTGACTTTGACGGAACCATGCTAAAATCGTATAGGCATGAGGGTCGTAGGCGACGATCTCAAGAATGTTAAAGCTTACTGATTCGAAATCGGTTTTCAGCCGAAGTAATAGCCAAGCGATTTAAAATAAGGATTGCAAAAAATAACCTTCAAAATGTGATTTGATCTCGACTATAATACCATATTTCTATGTAAAATTTTGTGCTCTATTCATTTTAGTGAGAAAAAAACAAAAAATTCAAAACTGAGCGAGTTATTATAAAATTTCGAAAAATTTTTACGAACTTCCGAAGATTTGGACATCATATTGGAGCCACCATATTGAATTTTCGAAAATGCCACTCTGCATCTGAAACTAGATGATTGAAGAAAGATTTTAAGCTGTCATGAAACTATTTTAGTCTACTACAATTTTAGAGAAGGGGGGTACTGATTCACAAAGAATGCCTCATATTTATAAATATATAAGTGTACAAATCATATGCAAATGGTATACAAATAAGCCATGCATTAGAATTCACTATTATATTCTAAATATAATCTATATTTATTTTCATTACATTACCAAGTTATCGAACCAATAAATATAGAGAATGGAAGGGCTCGATAAAAGAACGACTTCAACCACTATATATATATATATATATATATATATATATATATATATATATATATATATATATAGTGACGTCATAAACGTGTTTTAACAAATTACCACGAATGTGATGCACTTATTATTTGTACTATATAAGTACTTTTACTAATCTACCATTTAATCAGCGTTGAATATGAATCGTTCTTTAAAATTCACGATTCAACAACGAATGCTGACAAAATGGCGGATCCAGCCCTTACAATTTGTTTATAGAGTACAATCTTGGTACTCAATAAACCGATTGCTTTTAAGTGTAAGGCTTTTTTGATAAGCAAGTAAGCTCAGCTAGACCGTACACTACAGAGACGTCGTGCTCTGTAGGTTCGGGTTCGTATGCAGCAGCTCACTCTTAAATGATTTTAGTATTAATTATGTCCTAAAAAAGGAAATACAAGGAAAGAATGCATCAGGTTACTTGGGCCTCATGTATCGTAACAGGCACGAATTTGTATCAAAAAATCTTCGCAAATACGATTATTCTTACAACAGCGTAAAAGCTACAAGTTACGCTTTACCAGCTTCATGCTTATGTAAGACCTAAAATTAGGCCCCACACAGCATGAAAGATTGCTGAAAGGTTGCTGCAAGGTTTCATGAAAGTTTCGAAACTTCGCAGCAACCTTTGATGAAAGATTGCAGCAACATTTATATGTCCGCGCTAGAACCCGGTTGAAATATTACTAAAAACCTCGCAGCAATCTTTCAGAAAACCTCGCAGCAACCTTTCATAAAAACCTCACAGCAATATTTCAGGAAATGTAACAGAGACATTTCAAGAAACCTTGCAGCAATCTTTCAGAAAACCTCGCAGCAACCTTTCATAAAAACCTCACAGCAATATTTCAGGAAATGTAACAGAAATATTTCAAGAAACCTTGCAGCAATCTTTTAGAACACCTCGCCGCAACCTTGCAGAAAACCTCGCAGCCATCTTTCAGGAAATGTAACAGAAACATTTCAAGAAACCTCACAGGAATCTTGCGGGAAAAATAGCAAAAACATTTCAAGCAACCACACAGCAATTTTTCAGAAAATCTCGCCGTAACCTTGCAGAAAACCTCGTAGCAACCTTTTACGAGATATTGCAGCAACATTTATATGTCCGCGCTAGAACCCGGTTGAAATACTTCTAAAAGCCTCGCAGCAACCTTTCATGAAAACCTTGCAGCAACATTTCAAGAAACCTTGCAGCAATCTTTCATGAAAGGTTTCTCGTAATATTTCATGAAATTTTTCCCAAATTTTGCCGTGAACAATGCTCATACCTTTCCGTATGGTTTCCTGCAATATTTTGTAAAATATTTCTTAAATCTTGCCAAAAGCTTGCTGCAGTAATATTTAATAGCAGGCAGGATTTTCTATCCTTATGTGATAAAGTTTTTCTTATTTGCTTAAGTATCAATCGTTGTATCTATAAATTACTAGTTGAGCGCAATAGTATTATTATCAATATTTGTGCACAAGAAGAAAAAATTCCTCAGCATCGTTTTTGAGAAAAGTAGAGAATATTGAAATAAAAGGTTTTGTTTCTAATATTTATGCGTTCTTTACTTTTTTCAATAACAATTCGATGGATTTTTTTACCCTACGCATAAATATTTATAATAATAGCATACTTATTGCGCTCAACTTCCCGTTTACAATACAACTACAGCAATAAATACTTGAGTAAATAACAGGAAACCAAATATAAGGCAAGAACAGCAAATCTGGACTGCTCTTAGAATCTTTTATAAAAACTTGCGGAATTATTGCTGAAACTGTTTATGAAAGGTTTGCTGCAATTTCATTTTGAAATTATTCATGAAACTTTGCTGATACTTTTTGTGAAACGCTTTTCTGGAATATTTTATAAAGATTGCCAAAAATATGGTAATAACTATTGGCGAAATGTACATAGCAATATTTTTTGTGATATCTTAGAAATCTTGTCAAAAACCTTGCAGAAATCTTACTGCAACTTTTAACAAAAGATACCTCGTAATATTTCATAAAATATTCATCAAATTTTGCTGGAAAACTCGTTGAAACTTTTTTCGTAAAATGTTTCTAAAATCTTGCACGAACCTTGCTGCAACCTTTCATCAAAGGTCTCTTGCAATATTTCATAAAATGTTCCCCAAATCTTGCTAGGAACCTCACTGAAACCTTTCATGAAAGGTTTCTTGCAATATTTCATGAAAAGTTTCCCAAATCTTGCTGGAAAACTCGCTGAAACCTTTCGTGAAAGGTTTCTTGCAATATTTAGAATCTTGCAGAAACCTCGCTGCAACCTTTCGTAAAAGGTTTCTTGCAATATTTTATAAAATGTTTCTAAAATCTTGCAGAAAGCTCGCTGCGATCTTTCATAGAAAGTTCGATGCAATATTCCATCAAAATGTTGTCTAAATCTTGCTGAAAATCCCGCTGAAACATGTAATAAAAGTTTTCTTGCAATATTTCACGAAATGTTTTTAAAGTCTTACAGAAACCGCGCTGCAACTTTTCATGAAAGGTTTCTTGCAATATTTCATGAAATATTTCTAAAATCTTACAGAAACCTCGCTGCAATCTTTCATGTAAGGTTTCTTGCGAAATTTCATGAAATATTTCTAAAATCTTGCAGAAACCTTGCTGCAACCTTTCATGAAAGGTTCCTTGCAATATTTTATAAAATATTTACTAAATTTTGCTGGAAACCTCTATGCAACCTTTCATAGAAGGTTTCTTGCAATATTTCATGAAATATTCCTAAAATCTTTCAGAAACCTCGCTGCAACCTTTCATGAAAGGTTTCTTGCAATATTCTATGAAATGTTTTCTAAATCTTGCTGGAAACCTCGCTGAAACATGTCATGAAAGTTTTCTTGCAATATTTCATGAATCGTTTCTAAAATCTTGCAGAAACCTCGCTGCAACCTTTCATGAAAGGTTTCTTGCAATATTTCATGAAATGTTTTATAAAACCTTGCAGAAACCTCGCTGCAACCTTTCATGAAAGGTTCCTTGCAATATTGCTTGAATTATTTTCTGTAACCTTGTAGCAAGTTTGCAGCAATATCACACTGAAATGTTTCGTGAAACCTCTTAGCAATGTTAAGACAAGATTGCTGCAATCTTGTGACAATATTTCAGCACAATATTACAGTGAAAGTTTCACTGCAATATTTCATGCTGTGTGGGGCTACAGCCTTCTCACGTGATTTGAATTTGTTTGTGTAGTAAAAAGAATCACTAACACACTACACAAGAAAAAACACTATTAAATTCACTTTAGTAAAGTTATTTCTATTATCACCGCCCACTGGCCCACTTCTTATCAACGCTGTAAGAAGAAAGGGATATTACACATTATGATGTATACGCATTACACTTGATTGTCGCATGACTGTCAAGATTCGGGGCATAGCTGCGCGCTCATGAAAGTGCGTTCGCTACTTTTCTATATCCCCTCTCGCCGCTGATTAATGCAATGCTTCTCTCTCCGCGAGAATCATATATGAGAGGTCTCAATATATATATATATATATATCTATATATATATATATATATATATATATAAATATATATATGTAATACTATAATCGCTAAAGCGAATTATTGCGTTTGTGATTAAAAATTATTAGCGAAAACTTACCTAGCATAAAACTTTGAGCGAGGAAGTTGTTTATTATTGTTTTATGAACATTTGTGTAAATTTTCAACAATTTTCATACCATATATTTCGAAGTATACAAGGTTAAAATGCGAGAATTCATGCACACTAAAGGCATAGACAATCTTTGCAATCGAAAATTCACAATAAATACTTCCCTAGCATCAAACTTTGAGCAAGAAAGTTGTTTATTATAATTTTATGTATACTCTTATGAATTTTTAGCAATTTCGATACTGTATATTTGAAAATATGCGAAATTATGATGAAAATAAATCATGCATGCCAAAGGTGCCGACTGTCTTTAAAATTAAAATTTATAATAAATACTTTACTAGCATCTAACATTGAGTTAGGAAATTGTTTATTATTGTTTAATTTATACTGCAATTGATTTCTAGGAATTTTCATACTTTATATTTGAAAATACCAAAAATTAAAGTGCATGGAAGTATGTACGTCATTTTCGTTGAACACTCACTGATAAAATAAAATAAATTGTGTCGCATGGATTCAATAATTAATACATTTCATTGTGTTACATATGATTGAAATTAAAATTTTCAAATTTCATTGACAAGTTAAGAATTCTACGAAAAATATCAACTTTAAAATGAGTTTTAAAAAATTTTAAATTCCCAAATTTAATATTGAACTTGTTTTCTTAAAGTAGAATGAATATTCCATAGTGGTAGGATTTAAAAAAATGTATTATTTTTAGGGAATTACAAACACAATTAGATAGTTCATTTGATTTTTGAGTTTTGTTTCGAAAAATCTAGTAATTCCATTTATTTTATTTTGATTGTCAGTATATAAAAGTATAAATTGAACAATAATAAACAATTTCCTAACTCAACGTTAGATGCCAGGAAAGTATTTATTATGAATATTAATTTTAAAGACACGCTGTATATATCACCCATTCTCTACTAAATAGAAGGACAAACCTCTTTTTTACACGCTTTTTTCACTAAAAATTGGTGAAATGGTTCTTTTCCATATTATCAACCACTCAGAATTTTTTTAGATTCCTTTAGTACATATTTTTAGAGCTACAAAGCTTCAAAGTTGGGCAAAAATCATATTTTTGACTAATTTTAAGCTTAAATCACTCAGTTGGGTTGCGTTTTGGGAATTTATTACTAAAAAACTTTTTCCTTTAAAATATTCTAAATTTTGAGAAAAAATTAATTTAAAAGTGCTAATGTAGCCATTCGCTGAAGTCATTTAAAGCATTGAAATACCACTTTTCAAGGTTTCGAACCATGATCCCATGTCCAAGAAAATCATCGAAGTAGGTAATGTATGTAGAAATATGGCCTACAAATTTCAAAATGAACATCCTGGGCTATCTTTTGGAAAAAATTAAAATGTGATTAAAAATAATGAAAAATGTGATTTTTAGCTGCATTTCCTAATTTTAATGTTAACTTGTATTCATCGGTTGCAGATGTAGCTTCGCAAACATCCATAGAAACAGTCGTATACTTTAAAAATATTAAAATACATTAAAAATATCTTCTAAAAGATTTAGAGTGAACCAAATTTTGAGATTTTTTTAACAAAGCATGTGCTACCGTAGCACATGAAAAATATACTTAAATAATGAATTTGAAAAAATTTGTGTTCATTTCATAGTTTAAGGTTATATAATACTGCTAATATTCCCAATAACACATGGTGACAGGTAACTATATGTAAAATTCTTTTCTTATGAAATTCAGAATGGATCAGGCCTTTTTTATTAGAAAAAAATTGAATGTCATTGAATTTCTCGAAAATTATGATTGGCAACTAAAATATCTTCTGTTTATTTGACTGAAAAGATTTGGAAAATTATTTTTGCTTTATTTCTTTCATAATTTAAACATAATCTATCTCAAGATATAATAACACTTTCAAGAATAATAAATTTGATTTTTAGTCAAAAAATAATTTTACATTTTGAATAATGTTAACAGTCCAATAGATAAAGGTACGATCCGCTTCGCACTGATAATTCATTACATTTGTTATTGTATTTTCACAGTGAAAGTAACTCAACTTTATAACTTATCAATATTTAAATTTAATTTCTTATACGCTGAATACAAAATAATTGATTATTCGCCTATACCTTTTTCTTAGATGTATCAGTTACAAGATACAAAACTAAAAATGCATTTCTACTTATATGTTAGAGCTCTTTGTGTTAATTAATGAGAATATTAGCAATTATTACTCAATTTAAGTCCAACTAATTTTATTTACTCGGATACTGATTCACAAATTGCCTTGTACTGATCTTCAACGTTCTGACATACAAAGAGACATGAGTTCAGTTATATATCATTGCCCTATTAAAAAAAGTAAATTGAATATTAATATATATGAATCTCTATTATATGTTGATTGTAATTATTTGTTTAAATTAATTTCAAGTTTTTGTACATAATTACATATATAATTATTGGTGTCACATCATTAGATTTAATGACAAATTTCCAGAAAATGTAAATTACGATAATCAATTTCCATAGAATTATAATGTTTATTAATAATATAAGAATAATCTAATATATTTTAAAAATACCAAAAAAAATTAGAGTCAATAATTTTCTAAAAATGAAGTTAATAATAACATCAGTAGATACTTTAATGTTAACAAAACTGATTAAATGAAATTTAAATCAGTGTGTGTTATATGTTCAATTTAGATAAAAATATTATCATTTACCTGTTGTTTGCATTCATATTATAATATTATTCACCTGCTCTGATATACAAAGGATGCTTAGAATATTCTGAAGCAAAAAGTTCTTTAATAATACATTCCTAAAACGCAACCCAAATGAGTAATTTAAGCTTAAAATTAGTCAAAAATATGATTTTTGTCCAACTTTGAAGCTTTGTAGCTCTAAAAATATGTACTAAAAGAATCTAAAAAATTCTGAGTGGTTCATAATATGGAAAAGAACCATTTCACCAATTTTTAGCAAAAAAAATTTTTCGTCCTTCGATTTGATAGAGGGTGAGATATATATATATATATATATATATATATATATATATATATATATATATATATATATATATATATAAGACACATATGCAAATTATATATATATACACTCCGCAAAAAAATTTTTCATTGAAAAATTGCCATTTTAACGCAATAACGCTCGCTCTTAACGTCGCTTGGTTCAATTTCTTCATACAATCAGAATTTGCAATGCAAAATGATGGTAAATATAAATTTTTAGAATTCAACTTTAAAGTTTACAATCTACGGACGGTTAGACTTTTCCCTATTGAAAAAAAAACACGTTTTTTTTCACATGAAAAATACCCGTGTAAATAACACGTATTTTTCACATGGATTTTTTACATGTAAAATGTGCGTGTTTTTTTATGTATTTTTTTTACGTGTTTTTTTCATGTGTATTTTTCAGGTGTATTTTTTACAGTTTTTCGGCAGTCGAAGAGCTTTTATTGTCTGGCCTCATATATCTGATGTCTTCAAAATCTGTTTAAGGGATGACAAAACTTGAAGAAATGCCATGTAGTGATTTAAAGTCAAACCGACGTAATCGATCATTAATAGCGATTTTAAATCACTAGGTGGTGTTTCTTGAAGTTTTGTCATTCCTTAAACAAATTTTAAAGACGCATCAAATATATGAGGCCGGACAATAGAAACATTTCGATTGCCGAAAAGCTGTAAAAAAATACGCCTAAAAAATACACGTGAAAAAAATACATGAAAAAAACGCAACTTTTACATGTAAAAAACACGTGTAAAAAATACGTTCTTTTCACGTGTTTTTTTCACTTGCGAAAAACACGTGTTATTTTTTTTATAGGGTTTATTAATAGATTTTTATATCTAACAAATTGAATTTTAAGGTGGAGTGTACATTTGGCCTGAACGTCTGTCTTTAACTTTTTAAATGAGTTCCGTATCGAAAAATATATAAAATTTTGTAAAACCATATAAATCTCAGAAATACCTTTAAGAGGCGGTCGGGACTATGTGCCTCATGGGGGCGCTGCAGGTGAGAGAAGAATATAAAATATTTTTTATACATGTATTTACAATTTATTAAGACAATAATATACTTTTAACGTTGTCAATAACTCTTGCCATATATATGTAGAATAATTATCGATGCTAATCTTGTTTGAAGAGCCTAAAATATTTTTGTAAAGCGAAAAATGCTGCGCGTAATAGAACCGATGTAAACATGTGTATTTTTCTTTAGTGCGACAGAAAAGTAATACTAAAGAATGATGAATACATATGCTCACGCCGGTCACGCTACATTTTTCGCTTTACAACAATATTTTAGATTTTTCAAACAAGATTAGCATCAATAATTATTCTACATATATATGGCTAGTTATTGACAAAATTAGAGGTATATGCGGCAAATAGTCCCGACCGCCTCTTAAGAAGTTAAAATTTCAGAGTCCAATTATAAAGAATTGCTTTAAAAACTAAAAATAAAAAATATTAGTGTTGTACTTGTAAATAAGTTTTGTAAGAATATGCTTTTGAATATGCACACACTTACAGAATATTAAAAGCACATTCAACAAAAAATTGATGATGATTTGATGAATATCATAATCGTTATAACAAAATGACAGTCACCTTTTTCAACGTAATCGTCAACAACATCATCATAAAGACATCAGTCAGCGTCATCGTTACAACTTTCTAAATAGTATAGGAATAATTAAATTGATTCTGAAAAGTGATATCATCCACAATCCGTGTGTGTGTATATATTAATGTCCGTGTATAAGAGTATGCGAGCGTGTGCTATTATCACTCAAGGTGTGAAACTATGTATAAACGTGTGTAATCGCACGCAGATCTCGCGCGCACACGTACTAACACATACAAACGAGCACACACACGTACACACAAAAACAAACACGAACACCGACAAACAACCACGTATAAACACGTACATAAACGTAGAAAAACGTGCACACACGTCCACAAGCGTACACACACGTGAAAAACGTAGACATACGTACACACACCTACAAATAAATACAAACTTGTACACAACCGTATAAACACCTAGACACTTACGCAAACATACAAACACTTAAACACACATAAATGCGTACAAACATGTACAAATCCGTAGAAACATGCTAAAATACATGCAAGCGTACACATACGTACGAATAAGTATACACACACTCACACACACAAACAGATACAAACCCATTTAGGGATACATACAAAAACATACACACATGTAGGGAAACCTACCAACACAAACGAACGTGCACGCACACGTACAAACATAGACATTCATGTACAAATAAGTACAGTCACGTACAAGCACCTACTAAACAATACACACACATACATAGGCGTACAATTACGTATAAACACATACACTCACGTACACATGTACAAACACGAGCAAATGCGTACAATCTCGTACAATCACATACGAACATGTAAAAACACGTACGAACACGTAAAAACACATGCAGGCACGTGCGAACACGTAAACACACGTGCAAACACGTACAATCACGTGCAAATACGTGCGAACACGTACATATACCTACAAACACAAATAATTACGTAAAAACTCGTAAAGACACGTGCAAAGACGTAGGATCACGTACAATCACAGACAATCACGTACTATCACATACAAACAGAAAAACACACGTACAAACATATAAAATCACGTAAAAACACGTAAGCACGTAAGAACACGTACAATCACGTACAATCATGTACAGTCACATAAAAAGACATACAAACAGGTATAATAACAAACAAACACGGACAACCACGTACAATCACGTTAAAACACGTACAAACACTTAAACACACGTAAAGTCTCAAACAATCACGTACGAATACGTACATTTACGTACAAACACGTAAACACACGCACAATCACGTACAATCACGTACAATCCCGTACATGCACGAACAAACACGTAAACACATGTACAATTACGCTCGACCACGTATAATCACGTACGAACACAAAAACACACGTACAAACACATACATTCAATAAAAACACGTACGATTACGCACATGCACGAAGAAACACGTAAACACTCGTAGAGTCAGGTACAATAACGTACGATCACGTACAATGACGTACAATTATGTACAAATACATAAAAAGATGTACAAACACGTACATTTACTAACAAACACGTACAATCACGTAAAAACACGTACAAACACGTAAACACACGTACAATCATGTACAATAACGTACAAACACGTACAATCACGCACAAATACGTAAACGCACGTACAAACATATACAGTCACGCACAATCACGTGCAATCACGTACAAACACATATAACCACGTACAATCACGTACAGACACGTACACTCACGTACAAACATGTAATATCACATTCACACACGTACAAACATGTAATATCACATTCACACACAAACAATCACGCACAATCACGTGCAAACACGTACAAACACATACAATTACGTGCAATAACAGAGTAATGATGGTTTCGAAATTGACGATGTTTTGAATGTTAAAGTCAGTACTGTGACTTAACCAGAGGGCCGGGGTCGTGTATCTATGACTAGCGAATCAGTTTTCAAGAAACTTGTTCTAAATATTTAAAATAGCGACAGTCTTTGTCTTCCACGCTCGCTAGTCGCTGCTTACGTATAGGCCATACGTGATCAAATGCGTAGTGAGATATTCCATGACAGATGGAATGAAATAAGACATAATATAGCACAACACGTTGAAACGTGCACGTTTTGTACACGACGTTGGTAATGTCGTTAAACATGCTCTAAATATCATGTATTATGAAAATTCCAGACATTACCAGCCAATCTTAAATTTACTCGCAGCGGCTGGGAGTCGAGGCTACTGTATACCTTGCAATAAACCATTTATTTATCAGAAAAATCATAAATGTGAGCAAAAATGCTATAAATGTTTGCAGAAGCCTCCTTGTGATATAAATCAGGAAAAAATAAAATCCTTTGAATGTAGCAGAGATTTTTATGATGCCCTTTGTTTTAAAAATCATAAAAATTTAAAATTTTTCGATGATTCTCGGTCGGTATGCAAGAATATAAAAATTTGTCGTGCTGTAGTCAAATAATGCGAATCAACGATAAAGAACCACATGATTGTAATACGATATTTTGTAAAATATGTAATGATAAGAGACCAATAAAACACCTTCGTTACATGCAGCCTACTGTCGATAAAAAAGAATTCATAAAGAATAGAAAAACAATTCTTTATTTATTTTATGATTTCGAGACTCAATAATCAGAGAGCATCTTAAGCTGTGAGGCTGACAAAAAGGCTGCATGTACCAAATTTGCGTTTTTTCCAGCGAGTGTGTAGTTACTGTTTGAACGATGAAAATGTATCAAATTCTTGCAAAGTTGTGGAATGCGCGAGTACGTGTTTAAAATCGACCCCGTGAAACAGCTAGTCGATTCGGCCTTGGCATCAAGAAAAAATTTGAACGAATCTTTTCTATGGCCCATGATGCGCAGGGTTTTGATGCATAATTTATTCTAAAACATTCAGCAGAGCGTAAAGATTTCAGAAATAAGCCAAATGTAATTTTAAACGGGTCGAAAATAATCATGATGTAAATTTTGTCGGTTGGATTCATAGATAGTTTGAATTACCTACATATGAGTTTTGATGCACTACCAAAAGCTTACGGCATTGTTGATATTGAGAAAGGTACATTTCCTCATCTTTTCAACACATCGGAAAATCAGAATGACGTGGGAGAAATGCCACGGATATGGACTTTTTGCCAGATTCAACAAAGATCGAAAAGAGACGCGAATTTATGCAGTGGCATAACGAAAAAAAAACTGAAAATTACATATTTAATTTTAGAAATGAAATCATAAAATATTGTAAGCAAGATGTTAAAATTTCACAATTAGCATGTGTGGCTTTTCGCAATACCTTGAGACCTCTTACATATGATTTTCGCGAAAAGAGAAGCATTGCGTTGATCGGGGGTGAAAGGGGATATAGGAAAGTATCGAGCGTGCTTTTCGTGTGCGCAGGTAAACGCTCATGTGTGCAACGAGAGATTCGTAGAGATCGCCGATGAGCATAGGCGAGAGCGTGCTCGTTAAAATTCAATGTAAACTACTGCCGCCACATGGACAAATGCCCGAACTATACGCGCAAAGCCCCTCCACGTCTACACGCACGTAGAGAAGCAAGCGAGAGGGGAGGAGACAAACACACGAAACACGCGACTTCCAGTGGCGTAGGTAATCTTACGGTAAACTCGTTTTAGCTCGTTTTCGCCGCGGTACTTTATAGCTTTATTTCAATGCGATTAACCGTCCCGAAAATTTGTTAATTAATTACATATTTTTATTTAAAATAGATACATATTTTAATAATGAAAATCATTAAAGTAATCAAACAAATAAATAATAATAAATAAAATCTTTTGGGGAGCGATGAACATATGTAACTTTTTATCCTGTTCAACTGATTTGTGCGGTGGCTGTGGTCACTAAGTTTTTACGCACCTCGCTGTTATTCCAATTTTGCCAAGTTCAAACCCGATATTCCACCTATTTTTTTTTTTTTTTTTATGTTTTATTTTTAAACATTATATATTTTTATAATCAATTTTTATAGCGGAAAAAATAAAATTTTAAATTTATTTAAGACCTTAAATTGTATTTTATTTCAAAAATATAAAAAATATATTTACAGATAGGGATAGAAAAAAGTTTTAATGTCAATATTACATGGATATATAACTTATATCAATATGAAATAAAAACGTAGCTAGTTCTGTAATTTTTTCCCGCTGAATAAAAAATATTGAAGATTAAAAAATTATTATAAATTATATACATTTAATAAAAATAGAAAATAAATATGAATCAATCTAATTTCATTTGAGAAAAGTAAAATAATAAATAAATCTGAAAAAATAAATAATTTTACGAATGTAAACTTTATTAAAGCACATTTTAAATAAAAATTACATTGAATATCATTAATATTTTAAAAATTGGACTTTTTCTTCTTTTTTTTATTGAATATCATATTTTTATAATATCATTAATTTTTATTTCCAAAATAAAAAAATTGTTTTAACAAATATAATAATTTAAGTTTTCACAAGACAGATTAAATTAAATTTTCATTACATTTTAAATAGCTTAATTCTTTTAATCTCTTAAAAATTGGCATTTTCTAAACTAAATAGGAGCTTGATAACATTATTTTCAATTTATTTAATAAAAATTCAACATAAAATGTACATCATTAATAATAATAACATCGTCAATAAACATCATTTTATTTTAGACACATAAAAAAATGAAGAAATGCTTTTATTAAAAGTACATTTATATCAGTATATCCTTTTTAATATCATTTTTTAGTATAGCAGCAAATATCTTGATATCAGGTTTCAAATGTGTTTTTATTGAATTAACTTAATATAAATTTATAATGTCGATCATTTGATTAAGGAAAAATGAAACTTTACGAAACCTTGCAAATTGTCACGGAAGCGTGTTTTAAATGAAAATGACTTTAAGGCGACTACGGAAGTTCGGTAGGATTTCATTTTGTAGTTTACAAATTACTCTTTGAGTTTCTAAAATTTTTTGAATTTTTTAATTCTCCACCATTTATTATAATCCGTAGAATGGTGGAAAATTAAAAAATCTGAAAAATTTTACATATTGAAAGAGTAATTTGTAAACTCAAAAATAAAACCTAACCTAAAATCCGAAGTCGCCTTAAGGTTGTATGGGCTATACAGTCTGTGTCAAAAGTTAGTTTTTTAGAAAATCGTCTATATTTTTCAGTAAAAAGTAATTATTCAATTTTTAGTTCAGTAACTTATTAGATAATATTCAAACAATCATTTTAAACTTTGTTTCGTTTAAATATAATGAATTATTAAAGAGTTATAACATTTTAAAGTTTATAAATTTTACATAAATCTAATACAATCATAAATAATAATGCCAAACTTTCAAAAATGATTTTATTTGACTGCAACAAAGTTTATTTTGTTCAGTTTAAAATTTAGAATCTATTGACGAGGATGGAATTTTGATTTTTATTTTTTATTTAAATTTATTGTTAATTTTCTGCGAAAAAATGTATATGTCTCAGACAGTACTTATAGCTTTATCATTTCACCTAAAAATTACACTTACATTAAAAATAGTCTAACAGCTTCCCAAAGAGAGGCACATGTACCAGGGTAGGCTTAAACTATTCCTTTTACCATATTCATTATGCTCAGAAAATTTGAGAATGATCGAAAGTACGTTACTTTTTTTATAGCTCAAGAAACACACGTGGAAAAATATGAAAAAAGTATCATTTTTGACGTATAAAATTATGTACCGTGAACAACGATTGTTCAATCGATACCAAAATTTAATTACATATTCTACTCACAGAAACGAGTAATTTAAGCCTTTATTGAAGTGTGTGCCATTCCAGAAACTTGTATTATAGACTTTTCAATTGTTGTGAAGACAATTTCTCAAAATTAAAAAGTTCCAGATATATCCCTACATAAGCGTGAAGGCTAGCAAAGCGCGGTTTGTGGTTTTTACGCTGCTGTTAGAATATTCAACATTCGCTAAGATTCTTTTATATCTATTCTCGTATGGTACGATACATGAGGCCCAGTTAACCTTATGCATCCTTTCCCTTCCATAAAATCAATTTATGACGTTACAATTGGTGCTTTCCAATTAGAAACCCGCATATATTAGAGAGTCGTGAAAAATATCAAAATGGCGAATAAGCGTTACATGTATTGAACGCTACATGTAAAAAACAGAAGATAAATATAGTTGTAACGTAATATTAAGTTATACAAAGCGTATAAAATACCTTTGCTTAGGCGTTACATTTTCTTTTCACTTAGTGGCTATAAAGCATTATACTTAAATTTAAAATCGTACATTACATTAAAAACGTAATAAAAAACAAATAAAATTATGCCAAAGGAAAAAATAGGTAATTTCATAGTTAGAACATTAGAAAAACCAAATAATTATAATGAAATATGTTATACATTGAAAGAGAGATTTGAAAATTGAAAGAGAGAGTTTAAATTATTAAGAAATAAAATTAATAATAATAAAAATAATTATATGATTGTGAAAAAAAAGAACTAAATGAAATTTCATAAACAGTTAAGAGTCAGATAGAAAATCAAAATAAAAACCTTAATTGTATGTATATTAAATTTAAAATAAAAAATTTAAAAAAAAACATTTTAGAAACACGCTTTTATAATAGAGAAAATACACTAAAAAATATTATTGAAGAAATTAATTTACTTCCTTGAAATTACTTATCATACAATTCATTGCGAAAATCAAGAGAAAATTTTACAACAAAAATTTTCTCTTAATTATTGCAATGAAATGTATAAAAGTAATTTCAAGGAAGTAAATTAATTTATTTAATACTTTTTAGTGTATTTTCTCCATCATAAAAGCGTGTTTTTAAAATGTTTTTTTTTTCAAATTTTTTATTTTCTACTTTTGAGATAAAATTGCATTTTCTATGAGTAATTTTTTTCAAAAGCTTGTATTTAATTGTATCTTCTATACATTCCCCTATCCCCTATACATTCCCTACCTACTATATATATATATATATATATATATATATATATATATATATATATATATATATATATATATATATATATATATATATATATATTTCCCCATCCTCTATATATTTGCATATCCCCATATCCTCTATATATTTGCATATGCCCATATCCTCTATATATTTCCATATCCCCTATATAGTCCCCTACCCATATACATTCCCCTATCCTTTAAATTCCCCCCTGTACATTCCCCTATCCCTATGCATTTTCTATAACTATCAACTCAACAACATTATATCAACTCACCTCGACCCAAAAATGCCTCCTCAGTTAAACTTCCTCGGAGATGATTTTGCACACCCGTCGTCGCCAACCTGACAACGGATTATTGCATTGTCATCGGAGACCAAGGTCTGTGTAAAATTTCAGAAATTTCCATCGACAAAAAGTGCCTCAAATCGAGCGTGTAAGATTTGATTACAGATAGACAGACGTGAAAGCAAGCTTAATAAAAGCGTGTAAAAATAAAAAGTAATTTAGAAAACTTAAAAATTCGAATAGAAAAAATACAAAATAATGAACAAGAGATAATAGTAAAATTATTAGAAGTAAGATATAAATTTCGCCATAATATGCCACTCATGGTGGAACATTTTTACAAAATTAAAGAAGTAAGAATATTGAAGGAAAAAATAAGAAATTAAGTAAAATCAAAAATACATATAAAGATAAATAGAATAAATGATTAAAATACACTTTAAGTGAAAATCAAAAAAAGAAAAAGACAAAGATAGAAAAATAGGAATAGCATAAATAGTAATAAAAGAAACAATGATTATATGAAGTTAAAAGAAATAATATTTAAAATATTATTCTTATCACAATGTTAAAATTTTGAAGGCATAAGAGTCGTCAAAATTTAAGATAGTCTCAATGTTTATGAGAGACATAATAAGTAAAAGCAAGGTATTAGGTAGATAGTCCACTAAGGTAAATAAAGCTAAAGAAAATATCGAATATATAACGCTGGCATTAAGTAACAGAATTTAAATTTGATCAAATTAAAATAAAATTCTACAATATTATTTGAAATAAATTCTAAAATTGTACATGTAGACAGTGGTGCGCAACTTAAAAATTTATAACATATATAAAGTTTCTCCACCTATGAATTTTTTTTTTGGTGTTAAACCGATCAAATGATAATTGATTAAATAAAATTTTTATTTTATTAATTATTCAAACATATTTATTGATTTAAGTAAAATGACTTTAGAGAGTTGCGTAGCAATGACCTACACGTTGAAGTAAAGTAATAAAATTTTTTTTTGTTTGAGTTGTGTCAGCTTAATGGATGTAACCTTTCCCTTTACTATTTTCCTTAATGTTCAGTTTAAAATGATTAAAAACCCTCTTATTTTTGTTTGGGCGTGATCACAAAGGTGCACATGAATGTTCAATAACCAATGCGCCTGGCTAGGTTACTGCGAATTCTGTTGCGTGTATTTTTGTAAGTTATTTTCGTAAGTCGTTTATAGCCAACGCGCCTTGCTCAGCTATAGCGGACTTATTATTTAATAAAGGGTTAGTAACTTTTGAATATTAGTTGAAGAGCCCGTTATTGTTGAGAACCAGATGTCTTAACATTCAGAGCTCAACAAAGGATTAATTGGATAAGGAATATTAGCTTGGGTGAGCTCTTTATTTAGAAGTAGGAATTTAAAATGCCAATACAAAGCGTGTTATCGCGAGTGTTATATATGCTTGCTCGATCTTTACTTATTATAAAATTTTAAATTAATTTTTATATCAGTTAGAATTTATGTTTTCCACAAATTAATTTATCTTTATACTAAAAGACTGAATGTAACACTCGATAGGCTGTTGCACCTCAATAGAGATGTAACTCTCGTTGCATCGAAAAATATACCACGTGTGTAACTATCTGTTATAAGTAACCAATCTTCACGTGTAACAATCGTTACGCTTCCAAATACCAAAGATGGAAGATAGCACTATGAAGAAAAAACAGGAAAACTAAACAAATTTGTATCTGAAAAATCGATAGAAGGAAAAACAGATACAACTAACTAAAATACCCCAATACCACCTGAATGCAAAATCAGTACAATACAAGAGTCAACAGAAACTGAAAATAAAGCATCAATAACAACATGCCCTAAAATAGAAATAAAATTAAATGGCAAAACAATACAAGCACTTATAGATACAGCAAGCGAGGTTACATGTATATCAGAAAATTTTTATTATAATAATCTTTAAACATTAGAAAATTGTCTTCGATTACTTATAACAGGAAAATATATAAAAACAGCAACAAATTCTAAGTCTACAAAAATTAAGCAACAAATAATGATATTTACAGAATTCAATGGGCAAAAAATCGGCATTATATATCTAATAGTACCGAACTTAATAAAGAATTGCATCTTAGGGTATGATACACAAAAAGCATTACATATGATAATAAATACTTTGCATGAAGAATTTCTGCTAGACATAAATGACGTATACGTCAATATAAAATATAATGAGCAAAAACTCAATAAGTACACTCATATACAAACAATCGAAGCACATGAGAACCAAAAAAGTTTGAAGATATGTGTATTCACAAAAAATAAAAAGATTGTAAATTTCTCTCACACTGAAAATCATTTCAATATTCAAAAACTCACAGTAGATGAAATTCGGGAAAAAATAAAATAAGGTGATAATATATCATCTGAACAAGAGACTAGCTTAATAAAGTCAATCTTGAAATACAAAACAGTATTTAGCAATGCACCAGATCGTTTACTGTCATATAAACACGATATTAAAACAAGGGATAATACACCATTTTATTCGAAGCCATAGCCTATATACCAATACATCACAGACAAAAAGTTTTAGAGGAAATAGATAAAATGTTAAAGTTACGAATCATCAGAAAATTCAAAAGCCCCTACATAAACTCAATAGTAACAGTCATAAAAAAGATGGATCTGTACGATTATGCTTAGATGCAAGAAAGTTGAATGAAAATATAATTGATGATTATGAAGCTCCACCATCAATAGAAGAAATATTTTTAAAGTGTAAAAGAAGAAAATATATGTCAAATCTTGAGTTGACAAGTAGTTATTGGCAAGTTGAATTGACGGAAAACAGTAAATCATAAACAATTACAAGCATTTTTAGGCTTTGTAAATTTCTACAGAAAATTTGCGAAAGGATATATAAACGAAATATTGCCATTAGTATCATTATTAAGAAAGAACGTCCCATATATATGGACAGAAAGACAACAAAAAGCTTTCGAAAGAATTAAAAAATTATTCGATAAAAATATAATCCTAAAACTTGTAGATATAACTAAACCATTTATACTTACAACAGATGCAAGTGATTATGCTGTAGCCGCTATATTAATGCAGCTAGATGATAAAAATTACGAAAACATTATCTGTTTTATCAGCAGAACACTAAAAGATGGTGAAATAAATTACTTCACAACTGAGAAAGATTTGTTAGCTATAGTATGGTCATTGAAAAAGCTAGACACTTATTTGAAAGGTGTTACAAAGATAATCGTAAAAACAGACCATCAAGCGATAACTTTTCTAAATGGATTTAAATTCAGTAATGAAAGACTCAAACGATGAAGTTTGGTACGCTAAGATTATAATATATACTCTGAATAAAACAGGACACGAAAACAATGCTGCAGATTTTTAAAGTCGTCAAGATACGACAGAAAAGGATCATAAACAAGAAGAAATAATAATTGCTGCAATAACAAACAAATTTGAAATAAAAAATGATTTAAAAAAAAAATTATTAAAACTACAAATTCTTCAACAAAGCGATACATATTGCAATAAAGTTAAAGAAAAAATGAAAAAAAAATTCTAAAAAGACATACGAATACGTAGATGGTATGTTAACAAAAAAATCAATATCAGGCAATAAAATTATATTACCTGAGAGTTTAATAAATGATATGATTATGAACACGCACGAAGTTTATGGACATACAGGCCCAAAGAAAACTCTTCAAATGTTAATGGAAAGCTTTCAAGCTCCAAAATTATAAAAAATGACATATACAACATTGAAAACGTGTGAGATTTGTCAAAAAACTAAATGGTTAACTGTGAAGTATAAACCACAGTCAAAACCAATTTCAGTAGAAAGAAAAAATCAAATGCTGTCAATTGATTTTTATGGCCCATTACTAGTATCAACAAGGGGCGTAAAACATATATTAACAACAATTGACACATTTACAAAATACGTGGTCATGAACCCTATAAAAAGGCTAATGCACCAACGGTAATAAAAAAATTAATAAGTGATTATTTTCCAAAATATGAGATACCAGAGTCTATAATCACAGATCTTGGAACCCAATTTACGGGAAATAAATGGGAAAAAACACTTAAAGATCAAAATATAAAAATGTTATTCTTGTCTATTCGTCACCCACAGAGCAACATCGTGGAGCGAATACACAGAGAACTGGCAAGATTCTTTAGAACGTTTTTAGACGATTCATATAAATCTTGGGTATCTGGTGTACCCAAAATAAACAACACAAGACAACAATACAAGAAATAAAGAACACATTGCATCATGAAACTACGAAGTTAACACCACTTGAGTTACATTTCAACAAAAACCAGGAAAGATTCTGGCAAACATATTTCAATTTTGAAAAATCAGCTATGATAGAAAAATCTATTTAGCGAAAGACAACATACAGAAAGAAAGAAGGAAACGTGCAAAAAAACAAAACTTGAATAAAAACCAGTATGAATTTAATATAAACGATAAGGTATTAATAAAAGCGCTAAACGTCTCTGACACTAAAAATAATAAAATTGCTTAATTTTTTCAAATCTATGAAGGACGATACATTGCAAAAGATAAAATAGCAACCGATACATACTTACTGATTAATGAGAAAAACGAAGAGAGAGGAAAATTCTACTTGGACAACCTCAAACCGTTTTTCAAAAATTAAGATTTATATACACGGAAAAAAGTTTTCACCGGTAAAACTAATGCTAAATTCGATTAGATGTTTGAATTCCAATGCTAGTGTGTTCTAAAGTAATGAATGGCATTAATTTTTTTCGCTCTATTGACAGCACAAATAAAATTCATACCAGTGTAGTATTTTTTAGTGCTATAAATATTTATTTTCGATAACTGACGCTTGAATTTACAGTGCCACCTTTGGCACGGTTTTTTCGGGTGCCAAGCACGTCAAATAACAGCGCTGGTATGTTTGTGTATACGAATTTTCGATTGTAGCAGTGTGCACGATTGTGAAGTTGTACACAAAAGTTTTTCTATTTATTGTATAGGAAATAAGTACCAAATGGATAATTTTATACAAAAAATATTAAATGAGTGGAATCTCACTGAATTAAAAAATCTTTTCAAGTGTAAGTATAAATTACCTTAAATAAAAAAATTGCAAGTTCGTTTTGACCAGTTTTCACGTATAATTTCGTACTAAAATAACTAAATAACTTTTCTTGAAAAAGAAATCTTGTTGAACTTTGAACATAAAACTCTGTCATTATGTTTTCACAGACATGTACATATATATATACATACATACATGTATAAATAAATAAAATATAACTGACTTGAAAGATTATTTATGATAGCAATAAGTTGATTTTGTGAAAAAACTGATACCATGCATTAGGAATTTCTCTGTTAATGCGCAGAACTTAAATTTTGATGTTGGCACTGGAAAAAACCGTGCTAGTCATTGAAAATCAATGTGCTGGACCTTAGAAGGTAAAATAGTAAAACTAGCATTGATTAAAATGATACTGTCATGGTTTTTTTCATTATGATACACGCAATTTTAACCTTCTATTATTTAGCACTAGTTTTTAAGGTGAAAACTTTTTTCCGTGTAAGGTAGAAATAATAGCGAAAACTAATACAAATATGATTAATAACAACACACACAAACAATCAATATCAAGGTATGATGAAATACAAGGTATCATCATAAATCAAAAAAAGGTCTTCTCAGACATTAAGTATCAATCAAAAGACAAAGTTATACTCAAAATTTGAAGAAATAGCAGTATAATAAAATCCAAAAATCAAAAATACGTTAGTCACATGTATATTAAGGCCCGATTCACTGTCCTTGTCTAATTGAGTTTTTTGTTATTTACTTAAGCATTAATCAATGTATCTGCAAATTGAAGGTTGAGCGCAATAGATATTATTATTATGAATATTTATGCATACGAACAAAAAATTCTACCTATTTGTTTTTGAGAAAAGTAAGAAATGCAAAAATATTATAAACATAACCTTTTACTTCAGCGTTTCTTACTTTTCTCAAAAACAAATCGATAGAATTTTGTTCTTGTGCATAAATATTTATAATAATAATATCTATTGCACTGAACCTTCAACTTGAAGATACACCGATAATTACTTGAGGGAATAACAAAAAACTCAATTAAACAAGGACAGCGAATCGGGCCTGCTCTTAAGAAATTAGCTTGATAATCTAAAATAGAAAAAGGTGTGTGTATAAAGGACTGTAGCGTAGTAATCAACTTAAAAAAAATCGTTTTTTATTGTTCCTTGTAAATAGTAAAATGTACAGAGTAAACGAATACTCGTACAAAAAGAAAGTAAATGCTAAAACATACCCGAACAAATTCAGGCATTCTGCAACGAGCCCGGATTTATATGTGAAATGTAGACATGTTGAAACTCAAGTCGATGAAAATTTATTAACCTTTAAAGCACCGGGGTTTTGAAAAATTTGCAAATCGTATTTTTCTATGAAAATGTGGTCTAAGGTCTCTAAGTTTGGGACAAACTAAGTTAAGATGTTGGCGAGTCAGACCCCTTACGCCTAGAGGCGTATCCTGGCGCTCTAAAGGTTAAAAAATAAGGCCTTAGATATTATATGGGATGTTGCATGCGGGAAGAGGATAATTCACATTATTTCAATAAAAGCGTAAAACCGAACTTAAATACAGTGTTTCTTTATTACAAAATAATGCCTTAAAATGCAGTAAACCTTTTATATACAAAAAATAGAATATTAGCATTAAAATGTCAAATAACTGTCTTTTCGTAGTCTCTTTGTTAATCTAAAACTCGATCTCGCGTCTTCAACCGTCTCGTTCAGAGGTTGAGAAAGAAGTGATTCTACATCGAAGTGCGCAATCGAAAGAGCGTTTATACGAAATTTAGTCCGTATTGCGTGCGAAAAACATAATTTTAAACTATAACATTTTTCACATTCAAAATAAAAATTTAAATTATTAAAACTAGAAAATTACAGCAAAATACAAAATTCATCAAACGATTATATTAATTTCTTACATCCTCCCACCTTGAGAAACGGTGACTAAGAAAAAAGTTTCTAATAATAAGTTAATAAGTTAATAATAAGTTAATAATAAGTTAATAATAAGTTTCTAATAAGTTTGTAATGTCTTGGGTGATGAAGGAGAAAGGACTATGTATATTTTAATATATGATCTTTATTACAGTCACTAAATATAATGTTGGTACATAGCATTGAATACAATTCTAAGTTATGTGTCCCGCGTACGTGCGTGTCTTAAGACGTTCCAGTACGGACTGACTTTTCGGTCTACATGACGACTCTTATAAATGTCGCAAACAGTATTCTACGTCGCGTATAATACTCTACATTACAATCCTTCCATCTTTATTTGAAATATTTTTTTTGACGAGGAACGTCTAAGACTTGTGTTACAATTATTCGTAGTTACGGGTAGATTTTTATTAACAAGAGGTTGTACACACGTTACAATTTGGTTCGGCGATTCTATATGTTCGGTATTTACATTAGTTTCTGGCGTTTGTAGCTTTCTCTGATTATCTACGAATATAGTCGATTCGCTTGGAGTATTAATAGGTTGTCTAAGAGGCTCTACCACGCGTGTATTGCTTTCTGCTTGTTTAGGAGTAGGGTATAAATTATTTTCACGTTTGCACAGTTGGTCTACATGTTGCTTCCAGATTCTATTATCATCAGTACAAACGTTATATGTAACTGGACTTAGTTTTTCCCTTACTTCTGCTTTTCGCCACTTATTGTTACTATAGTCTTTAGCCATGACATTCTCATTTTTATCAAAACTAATGTTTCTATTGCCTCTAAAATAAAAATGTTGTTTATCCTGGTTAAGCAGAACATTTTCTTTAGCTGACGGTTTAAGTGCGCTTAATCGCGTGCGTAGCTCTCGACCTATTTGTAGTTGCGCTGGCGTGTACCCGGTTGTACAATGTGTTGTAGTACGATATGCTAATAAATATTTGCTTAAAGCTTCTCTACGGTTCATTCCACTACTAAGCAATAACTTAAATTTATTTTTAAAGGTCTTAACCGCGTTTTCGGCGGCGCCATTCGAAGCGGGGTGATAGGGTGCGGTCCTATAGTGTTCGACAAGATTAAAATCCAAGAAATCTTTGAGCTTTTCCGAAACAAATGTCGGCCCGTTGTCCGAAATTATAACGTGAGGAAGTCCCCATATTGCGAAGTATTCTCTTAATATTTTTATTGTACTCTCTGCTGTTATATCCGACATCTCTTTTATATCCACCCACTTCGAATAAGCGTCCGTAATCACTATATACATTAAACCATTAATTGGTCCGCATAAGTCTACGTGTAATCTATGATTAGGGCCCGCTGGCCACTTCCATGTGTGTAAAACAGCTTTTGTTGGATTTCCTCCCTCTTTTAAACACAACTCACATGACTTGGATACATTTTCAATGTCACGGTCTAAGTTTGGCCACCATACTGTAGATCTAGCAATCATCTTCATTTTAACCGTACCTAAATGTGTACTATGCAACCCCTGTAATATTTCGTGGCGTAGATTATAAGGTATAATAAGTCGATGACCCCATAGTATACGTCCATTTTCCACTGTTAGTTCAAGTTGTCTATTTTTATAAGGTTGCATTTTTTTTTCTACAGTATTTGGCCAACCTGTACATATATATCTATACAGCTTTTGCAACACTGGATCTTGCTGCGTTTCACTTTTTACTATTTCTTGATCGAGCGTTTTAATATTTTCTTTTACAAAATTTAGGTATGAATATTCTTCGTTGTCAATTTTCTGATCATTTTTTTTTAATTTTTGTACTACATTACGCGATAACGCATCAGCAGGGCCATTTTCTTCACCTTTTATGTGTTTTATTTTAAAATCATATCCTGATAAAAATATTGCCCACCTTTGGACTCTACTAGCCGCCATTTGCGGTAGTCCTTTCTTAGATCCAAATATATAAATTAGTGGCTTATGGTCAGTTTCTAGTATAAATTCTCGCCCGTACACATATTGATTAAAGGCTTTCACTCCGAACGTCAATCCTAATCCTTCACGATCCAATTGCGAATAATTAGTTTCTGCCGGAGTCAGTACTCTCGACGCATATGCTATGGGTTTTTCCTTTCCATCTGGAAAGATGTGAGATAAAACCGCTCCTAGTCCTCTAGGTGATGCATCGCACGTAATTTTAATAGGGATTTTTGTACTATATGGAACTAGCACATCATGTGACACCAAGCACTTCTTTGCTTCTTTGAACGCTTCCTCATGTTGTTTGTTCCAGTTCCATTTAACATTCTTTTTTAATAATTCGCAGAGTGGTTGTGTTATTTTCGCTATATTTTTAATAAATTTGGCATAATACTGCAACGCTCCTAAAAATGATTTAACCTCTGATACGTTTCGAGGTGGAGGCATATTAACAACAGCATTAATTTTCTCTTCTGATACACTTATGCCATTTTTACCTAATTTATAACCTAAAAATTCTACACTCTCTTGCGCAAATTGACATTTCTTTTCTTTTAACGTTAGTCCATACTTTTTAAATCTACTTAATACCTCCCGAAAAATGGTATTATGCTCCTCCATCGTTTCTGCTGCTATATATATATCATCAAAATAACCAACCACTCCCTTAATTCCTTTTAAAATTTTTTCTATTTCTCTTTGGAATAACCCTGGTCCTGAGCTAACCCCATACCATAATCTTTTTGTTTTTAACAAGCCTTTATGCGTAGATAGTACTGTTAACTCTTGCGATGCTTCATCCAGTGGTACTTGTTGATATGCTTGTGTCATATCTAGTTTTGAAAAAAACTTTTTATTTACTCCTAACTCGTTTAAAAGATCCGAAATTCGCGGGATTGGATGTCTATCAATAACTAAATGTGGATTTAGCGTTATCTTGTAATCGCCGCAAATTCTTATTTGACCGTTTGGTTTCAAAATTGGTACTACCGGCGTAGCCCATTCACTACTGTTTACAAGTTCAACAATACCGCTTTCAATTAGCTTATCTATTTCTTTGTCTAATTTTTCACGCATCGCGTACGGAACCGGCCTCGGTTTACAAAACACTGGCGTCGCGTTAGATTTTAACTGTAAAGAAAATTTTCCACCCGTATACTCGCCTAATTCATCAGAAAAGACTGTACTAAATTCTTTAACTATATCTTCTATAGTTTCCTTCTTCGTTTCTAACGCATGTATAGCAAGCTGATCGTTATTATTTTGAATTAATTTTAACTCGCGAAGCCATTGTCGACCTACTATGTTAACTTTACTATTACCGGGTAACACAAAAATTTCCATTTTATAACTTTGATTTCTGTATTTAACATAGACTTTCAATATACCCAACGGAATTATTTTCTTTTCATCAAACGTTCTGAAAATACGATTTGATTTTTCTAATTTAAGCCGACATAATTCTTCCGCGTTATTATATGTAAGTTCTGAAATCGCGGTGATAGGCGACCCTGTATCGACTTCGAATTGACGCATTTTATTTTAAACTAAAATATCGATAAAAAATGGCGTCGTTTCTTGTACATTAAAAAGCGTTTCTCCTAAGTGGCCTACCATGTCAAATCGATTTCCTAAATATTCATCAACCTCTTCGACGAAGTTATGGCTTTCCGTTTCCTTACTAAATTTTTTATCGTTCTTTTTACTTTTTGACTCACTAGAATTCGAACTTTTCTTTCTGCACATTTTCTGTAAATGACCGGTTTTGCCACATTCGTTACATTTATAATTTTTATATCTACAGTTAGACGCTCTATGGTTCGGCTTACCACAGCAAAAACAATTCCGCGAATCGCCACTAACTGAAATCGCGCGCTTTGTTGATACCTTTTTGTCCTTGATGTAATTGACTGTGTTGTCGCTATGCGTTCCTTTCATCTTTGCTGCGTCTCGCCCCGCTGCTTCTACTGAGATAGCCAATTCGATTGCTCTATAGTATGTGAGATCCTTTTCACCCAGTAAACGTTTTTTTATTGTCTCACTTGAGATGCCCCACACAAATTGATCGCGAAGATGCACTTCTAACCCGTCTCCAAACTCACAATAAGTAGATAACTTTTTTAATCTTGCTACGTACTTTTTTACGTCTTCGTCTTCTTGTTGACGGCACTCTTTAAAATTATAACGTTCTGTTATAACACTTGGAGCGGGTTGTAGGTGGTCTCTCATAATTTTCGTTAACTCCTGTAATGTTAGCTGTGCTGGTATCCTGGGCATACACAAATTTCTTAATAGCATGTAACCGTCCTTTCCGATTAAAGTGAGGAACAATGCAACTTGTTTATTCGGCTGAACTTCATTTGCTTGTATATACTGTTCTAATCGCTCGTACCACATAGTCCAATCTTCGTCCATGGAAAATTCTGTTATTTGTCCTATTGTGTTTTTCACTATTGTTACATTTTGTCCTCCTAAATTTACCAATTGCTTTGCTGCTTCAAGTTCTTTCTTTTGTAGATTAAATTTTTCTAATTCTTCTATCAGCCATCTATGATTTCTTTCGTTTTCTTCTTTTTGCGCGTTAACCGATTCAACGTGTTTTTGCCACTCTTGATCTTGTTGTTTCGGCATTTTTCCTTTAAAATCCTCGTCGCCAATGTAATGTCTTGGGTGATGAAGGAGAAAGGACTATGTATATTTTAATATATGATCTTTATTACAGGTACTAAATATAATGTTGGTACATAGCATTGAATACAATTCTAAGTTATATGTCCCGCGTACGTGCGTGTCTTAAGACGTTCCAGTACGGACTGACTTTTCGGTCTACATGACGACTCTTATAAATGTCGCAAACAGTATTCTACGTCGCGTATAATACTCTACATTACACTCAACAAAAGATTTTAAACTTTTAACATGAGGCAAAATCAAAATTAAAATTAAAAGTTGAACAAAATTATTATTAAACGAATGGTTTCGGAATTTTGATCATACGCCCACATCTAGTTTTTCTTGATCGTTCTGGAGTAGAATCTTCTTTACGAATCTTGTCTTCGTTCACAGCTTGAGAATGAGAATGCTCTGGAATTGCATTCTCATTTATATCTATTGCTTCATCTGAAGCGTCGGTCACTGTTTTACAAGCAGTATCTGCCTCTGTAACTTCTTTAGTATGTTGTGGAGAACTTTCTAGTAAAATCAATCTTTGCAGTGGACGCACTAATTCACCGTTGCTGGCTTTTAATTTTGCGACACGTGATACACCATCATTCCAAGGTATAACTTCCACAACACGAGCTAATGGCCAATTCATACGTTTTTGATTGTCGTTCGCAATGAGAACGATATCTCCAGTGTTGACAGTAGTAAAAAGTTTTTTAGACCTCGTGTACCTTGAGAGCTGTCTTAGATATTTATCTCGAAATCGACGTTTCAATTCTTTTCTTGAACATTGTCGATACTTCATGTGACGATCGAGAGCGATATCTTCTAAGTGATCTAAATCAGGAGCACTGTCATCGCGTATTTCCTTTAGAAACATTTCTAATGTGATTGCGACTAATTCTTCATTATCTATATGGTAGGATATCGGTCGTGCGTTGACAATAGATTCACGTTCACACAATATTGTCGTCATCTCTTCATAAGACGCGCATGTTCTCTTGAGCGTTTTCTTCAATAAATCTTTTATAATTCTAATCAACCTCTCCTACCATCTACCCTACCACGGTGCGGTGAGAGAGTTGAATTTCCATTCAATCCTTTCTACTGCACACATTGAAATAAATTTTTCCCGATCGATATTTTCCAACAAATTGTGTGCTCCGGAAAAATTTGTTCCATTATCTGCATAGATGATGTGCGGTCTTCCACGACACGCTATGAAACCTCTGAGTGTTTCAAAAAATCTATAGCACCAACAGCTACATCTGTTGGTACCATAGTGTCCTATCCAAGATTTTTACTCCATAGCTGTTGCAATATAAGTTTTGGAAGAAGCAATGTAGGGAATGCCCAACCAAGCGGATCAAGAATTCTGTATGCAGTAGACAGTATCTTCCTTTCAGTAAGCGGTTGTTTCAGTTCATCTATAAAACAAATATTCAATAGTAAACGATTCTTCCTTTTATCCCAGACCATGCCTAATATTGAACTTATATTCTCCTCTGCGTAGACATATGACTGTTCCCATCCACGCAGTTCAAAATTTGCACGTCTCATTATGTCCGTCGATACCTTTCGAAATTGTAATTCTTCATCAGCTGATTTGACGCTGGCTATACAATTGTCAACGTAGAAGGATGTTTTTAACTTTTATAAAACATTGGCTTCCTCTGGTGACTGTGCCTTCGGCAGCGAGACGTCAAGATGATATGCAATGGTAGCATCCAGCAAAAAGGGACTGCTATTCACGCCGAATACTACTCGTCGATGTCGATATTCAATCATCTCACGTGGTTCTGCCTTGTTTCACCAGAGAAATTTGAGTACATTCCTGTTCATTGGAGCCACACTTATCTGTGAAAAAGCCTTAAATATATCGCTTGTCACACCAATTTTATTTTCCATAAATTTTGAAAGAATAATAAGTTCTTTTGAATTTGGTCCTGTGTCCAAGCATTGATTAAGCGAAGGTCCATCTTTGCTGTTAGCAGACGCATCAAAGACTGACCGAATGCGGGTAGTGTTATTTTCCTTTACAACATGCCTATGAGGCAAGTAATATCCTGTATTTTTATTATTGATGCACCTTACCTCTTCTATGATGCCTGCGTTGAGCCAGCTGTGAAATACTTCATGATAAGCGTCGTATAAATGCTCACTTCTCAATTTGTTGGTTAGCCCAATGAGACATTTCTCTACACTAGATCGATTGTTACCAAGGGGAAAATGAATTTCTTTCCATGGCAGATGCACCTCGTATATTCCCTCTTCGTTAAACGTGATACTCTCTTGAAATTGTTTGATGACTTGTGCTTGGTGTGCCTCCTTTGTTAACGTTGCTGTAACAAATGTACCATCGTCTGCTCGTTTATTTTTTCTAAACCTAATTCATTAGCTATGTCACTTAATACATAAGTTTTATGCGAGCCTGGAGCTATTAATGCGCGCACGATACGCTCGCCCTGCGGACCTCGTAGTTTTACTTTTAATGTTTGTAAATGCACGCCTGTATCATACGACGCGTTATTGCACGATACGGTTAACTTTTCAACTATCTTAGGTATGTCTTCATCAACTTCGTCGTGTGACGTATCATTTTTCTCAACTTGTTTATACATAAGTAAAACATGCTTACGATTACACCACACGCACTTGATTTTTGCTCTACAATATTTCGCACTGTGATTAGGCTTTAAACACGCAAAACAAACCTTTTTATCTTTTGCAATCGTTTGCCTTGAGTTAAGTGACATATATTTTGCTTTTTTACAGTCCGCGTTACTGTGCGCAACATCACAAAAAATACATTAGTTAACTGTTTCTTCATTAGCAGTTACGAGTCCGTAGCAGCAGTGGTGACATTCGTTTTATTATAAGAACTTGACTGTGCTTGTATCTTCCCTACTTTACCGACTGACGCGTGTGACTCTGTAGACATATCAAAACCCGTTTTCGTGATAGATATTCTTTCCTCATTTTGTACTTCCTCTCCTAAAAATTGCATTAAATTTTCCAATCTTTGCCGTGTATCGTTACCACTATTATTTCTCCGCTGCCATGCTCGTAAAATCTTCCCTGGCAATAAGGATTCGACTAGTGGAAAGAGCATAGCTGCACACATGGCTATTGTTATTCCGAGCGTTTTAAGCGCGCGTAAATGTATCTCGAGTTTGTCGTATATACTTGTTAATGTTTCTTTCGACTTATTTAATACAAGCTTTAACAGTTCGCGCACATATATCGTTGTTATATATAAGTTGTTCTTTTTTAAATAAAGAATAAGTGACATTATCCCATATTTTAAAGTTTTTACAAAATCTATTAGATATTTTAATTTTAAAAATATTATTAACATTCATTTTTGATAATAAAAATTTTTATGAATGATATTTACATAAAAATTTGTATTTTATTCGTCACAGAACATTTAAAAGGGATTGCCGTGATTTTATTAAATTTACTATTTCAAAAGATAAAACTTGTTTCCAAATAGTTGATTTTATTGAAAATCATAATAATCATGAAGGGTTAGAGGTAGGTTACATTAATTATCTGAATTTAAAAAATATCCAAGCAGTTAGTAGAAATAAATGAATTTATATATGTATTTTATTACATTGTAGGATTATTATTATCACTTACCTGAGGTTAGAAGGCTAAATGGAAATGAAAAAAAAAAGTTCTAAAACTTTATTTATTAAAATGCTTTTCAGAAAAATTGCAAGAAGAAATGAGAAACGTGACAGGAAAACTTGTATGGAGCAAAGATATTCTTAATATAATTGGATCGAAATGTGAATCTGAGGTTCATATTGTGAATGTTTATAAAATATTGGAAAATGAGTACAGAATGTATTTCTTTCTGTTTAAGTTTCTAAACACATCTCTTCAAACGTACTTACAAATTATATTTTCACAGATGCTAATGTAAAAGTTGTAACGAGGATAGCAAATTATACATATACTGTATGTCAGTATACTTTCGTCTCTCTTCTCGTTGTGAGTCGCACAGCCTATTGTAAGCTTTTTTGCTTACTTTATGTGTATAAGAGTGAGACAGAGAGTGGATATTTCATCGTCTTGCGTGGCTGTCAGTTAGCGAAGGCGCGCGCAAGACATGACGGGGAGACTCGAGCGGGATACGAGATCGAACGCGTCGTGAAGCCGGTTGGCCGCCAGAAATTCTCTTGCTGTACATGCTTGAGCGTCCGTTAGTATTTTTTTTTGGATAGAAAATCGCCACCTTGTGAGGATTGCACTGTGATTATTGACTAGACAATTATCAGTATCTAGCTGTTTGCTGCATTCGACAAAATTCTTCTCGAGAACTTTACGAAGGGCACGAGTGAGACAAAAAGCTGCACCGTGTGCATCCGATGCCGCATCAAATAGACCTCGTAGGTGATCCATAGGTGAATAGAAGCTCTGACCTAGACGTCGGCATAAAATGTAAGTCTGCAGACTTTAATATGGCTTAGTTTTCTCTTTGTATTGGTTATCGAACTTGCAGCGTAAGAGACTGCCGTCCGCGTTGACGCGTTGCGTTGTAGGTTAGGTTAGGCCTTATTTTCTTTATTTACCAAGAATGTGTAATTCTACTTTTAATACGTCATTATTTATTTTATATATCTACTTTTTATTGTATTAAATTCTAATAAGTTGATTAAATAAAGTAAAATAAAATCAAGGTTGGATTTAATTATTAAGTAGAGTACGATCTTATTTCCTTGCTAATTATATATCATCTTATTCCCGTGTCACAAAAAAAATTGAATACATTCTTTCTTGATCAACGGTATTTATTAGAGTTCTCGGGTACACGCCGTGGATTTCGTCGTACCAGACGTCCGGGAGGCAGAGCTTCAAAGCGAAGTTCTGCAATAGTATTAAATATTGTTTAACTGATTTTCTTTGTCAGAAATAGATAGACGAAGTAGATCGGCGGTATTGAATTATGCTGATCGACTATAAACTGAAAGTCAGTTATTTAACGGTAAGTGCACGTATACTTAAAGAGAGTACACGTGAAACCCACAAATATATTTAATTTGTTTATTTAAATATATTCCCCGTTACAAAGTTTTACAAGAAAATTAAAAGTTTTAAGGTCTTTATTTTTCTAGAGTAATAATGATGTTCATTTGTCAATTCCAATCACTAAGAAAATTTAGTAAAGAAATAACCACAACTAAAATGAAATCACTACTAACCAAAAAGAACAAATTTTAAAAACTATTAATGGTATGGTTAAAAGTAACAATGAAAATGTTTATAATGAAGGCAACCAAGAATTTTTAAAGGTAGCATCATCCATTGTTAAAGATTATTTTAACGAAAATTGGAAACATGTTCAAAATGATTGGGTAAAGTATTATATTTTCAAATCAAATCATGGAAATTGGACTAGCAACAGGATTGAGTCCATGAATAGTCACTTGAAATATTATCTAAATAAAAACAATTGATTAGTTGCATTTGTGAGAGGATTTTTTCAATGAATGGAACACCGCTCAATAGATCATAACTATGAAAAAATCCAAAGGAAATTGAAAATAGATTCTCTACCATTGAAAAAGTAATTTTCATGATGTAGTTATTCAATATGAAAGTCTTCTCACAAGTTATGTTTATGATAAAGTTTTAAAACAAATACAGTTATGTAAATTCATTACCATAAGAGAAATAAATCATCATGAACAACAGGTGTAATGCGGGAATTTGTTCCCTATCCCACAGTTACTTCAATTTCAGTTCTACAGTATCAACTCTGAATAACTACCAATTTAAATATTATTTTTTTTTTTTAAATTTTACTCTGAATACAAACTTTGAATTTATTAACAATCAACTCTCTCGGGTAGATTCTAATCGGGTCTTCGTAGGGAACAATGACGAAACCGCCAATGTAAACCAGTAACAAATAATTTATATATTTTGTAGCAACACAATGTTAATAAACATTTAAATAACACTGTTAAGTAAATACCAGAAAGAAGTAATTTTCACTCTATATTTATTTAAGTAAATTTAACATCTACCCGACAATTTCTCGAAAATTGTGTAAAGTGTAAGACAATTGTGTGATTAAACTCTGGCTCGACTTAATAAACTTTTTGATCAATTATAATTAAATAAAATCAAATTAAACCCGTGAAGTTAATATTAAGTTTAATAATGGCGGCTAAAACCGAAATTAAATATGTCGAACAAAACGGTGACGTGCACTGACTCTAAGTTTTCACATAATTAATAGGTAAGATGGAGGACTCACCTTAATGATCAAAGCGTTACTCTCCAAAAATACAAAAACTCTCCAAAATTCAAAATCTCCTTTTCTCGTTTAAACAACTCCTCAGTTCTCTCGAAGATGCAACAATTTGCAAAATGGCAGATAGCACAATGGCAAAAACGGTACAATGGCAGCGTAGTATTCCTATCGAATCTCAAAACAGAATAAAATGGAGTCAAAACTCAAACAATGGCTCAGCGAGCAGTAACCAACAAAGACAACTAAGTGTGGCAACCAAGATCCAATAGAGAAGTGTGACGATGGAGCGTCTTTTCTCGAGCTCCTTCCTCTTCATCCCTTCTTTAATCAATTACGTCATAAATAGAATAATGGTTAATTGGTTATTAATCCTTTCCGTAATTGTTATTTGTCAATTACAAAGAATATTGACTTATAACCAATCAATACCTTTCCTTTTGGCGGCTTCTTTGATGTTAGCGCCCTCTATTTCTCGTGCGCTTCATTTAAATTTATATTAAGAATCCTCCATATCGAGATCTGGGGGGATCTGACCATCACCCTATTTTCATTGAGTTGTCTGTAGATAAATATTTTTATTGTAAAAAAAATTCTAAACTCAAATCAAAGCGCACTAACTGGAAGTGGTACTCTGAAATTTTAGATAACGAATACTAATATTTTCTTTCTTCTGAGTACGATCAGCTTCTCCCCAGCGAACAATATGATTGCTTTGTGAATATGGTCTAGCAAACCTTGACTTCTTGTACGCCAAAAAAGACTAACAAGAATTTTCCTAAAAAAAGCAATCCGGCTTCCTGGTGGGATACTAACTGCCATGAAATAAAAACTCTGCGCAAAAACTAACTCTAAAAAACGATTTTATTACACTTTAACAAAAAACACACTCCTCCAGGAGAAGCTTACATTCAGATTGATGATGTTCATATAAAATCGAGTGAAACCTCTCGATTTTTAGGCATGGTCCTCGATTACAAACTTTCATTCGATCAACAAATCAACCATGTCATAACTAAATATAACAGAGCCTCAAACATAATAAAGTTATTACGCGGCACCTGGTGGGGATCCCATCCCCAAATTTTATTAACCTTGTATAAAAGTTACATTAGGTTCATCATTGAATATAGCATTTTTATTTACTATCCTTCTCAAATAACCAAATCGAAAAAGTTAGAAGCAGTTCAGAACACTGCTATTAGACTATCCCTTGGATACCGCAAAACCACTCCCACTAAAATTATCAGTTCATAATCTAAGCTTCTCCCCCTCTCAAAAAGAGCCGTTTCATCTGTCATCTGACAAAAATATTGTCGGATAGCAATTCTTTGTCTTACAAGTTTATTAAGAACTACTGTTGCATACTAAGGAAGAGGAAATACGCAAACTACAAAAAAATCTACCAGGCTGGTATTGCGTTTGCCAGTAACTTAATAACAGAATACCACATTCAAATCAACAACACCCTGTTGAAAATGATAACGTTATTTAATGACGTCATTTAATAACGACATTTAATAACGTCATTTCATCAAATGACGTTGCAAATTGAGACATTTCGCGATGTCATTTATGCAAATAACGTCATTGTTCAAGTGAGCTTTGATGACTTATTAAATTAAGAAAAAGACATTTTATATTTCAGAATGACGTTGTTGTTTCCGAACGACGTCATTTATTTTGATGACATGATTTTTAGAGATGACGTTACTCGTTATCAAAAACACGGAGGTTATAGTGGAAAATGACGTTTTTAAATAATGTAATTTTATTATGAAGACGTGTTTTTTTTTATAAATGACGTTATTTGTTATCAAAAAGACGTGATATTTATAGTGGGAAAATGACGTTATTTTTTTTATTGACATGATTTTCAGAAATGACGTTATTGGCTATCAAAACAATGTGATTTATAGTAGGAAATGACTTAACTTTTTTAAATGACATGATTTTATAAAATAACGTCATTTTTCATGAATTATTTCATTAAAAAATGATTTTACATGATAATCATTTCCCATTTAAAGGAAAAAATAAAAACGAGGTAAACCTCGTAGTTTCAACTCTTCGAAAAACGAAGAGCATTTACGATTAAGCTGAGATCATTCTGGTCTTATATATCTGCATCTTCGAGATTTGCATCAAGGATCAGAAAATTTAAAAAAACGCCACCTAGTAACTTACAGTCGAATTGATAGTCGATTGCGTCAATTTAATTTTAAATCACCAGGTGGCGATTTTGAAGTTTTGCGATCTCTTATACAAATTTCAAAGACGCAGATATATAAGGCCACAACGTTTTCAGTTTAATCGCAAATGCTCTTCGTTTTTTGAAAAGTCAAAACTACGAGATTTACCTCGTTTTTGTTTTTTCCTTTAAATGGGAAATAATTATTATGTAAAGTCATTTTTCAATGTCATAATTCATGAAAAATGACGTTATTTTTCTTAAATTTGGAGAAAATGACGTCTTTGAAGACGTCTTTCAAAGACGTCTCAGAAAGACGTCATTATTTTTAACAGGGGAAATAACGTAATGAAATGACGTTATTAGTATTACAAAAATGACGTCATTCTACAGATCTGTTCTCGGTAACAAATAACGTTATTTCAGAAAATCATGTCATTTGAAAAAGTTACGTCATTTCCCACTATAACCCCCGTGTTTTTGATAACGAGTAACGTCATCTCTAAAAATTATGTCATCAAAATAAATGACGTCGTTTGGAAACAACGACGTCATTTTGAAATATAAAATGACGTCTTTTTCTTAATTTAATAAGCCATCAAAGCTCACTTAAAGAATGACGTTATTTGCATAAATGACGTCGCAAAATGTCTCAATTTGCAACGTCATTTGATGAAATGACGTTATTAAATGACGTCATTAAATAACGTTATCATTTTCAACAGGGCATAGACAATTTTGACTTTGAAACTCACATCACGAAAATTCCCTTCAGCGCAGATCTTGGCCGCGAAGCCGTAGATTCTAGCAACCTTGACTTTGTAATCCGTGAATATATATCATCATGTGAAGGAATCACGATATATACAGACGGGAGTAAAATAAAAAACGCTGCCTACATTGGATCCTCTTGTTACTGTCCGCAACTAAATATCTGCCAAAAAATAAGTCTTAGCAATGAAGCCTCTATCCATACTACTGAATTTACCGCCCTTAACTATGCCTTTGACATTATTACTAAAAATTACGGACACAACTTTTATATTTTTTCTGATGCTCTGAGTATCCTCCAAAGCTTAAATTCAACCAAAATCGGAATCAAAACTAACAATATCAATTTAGAAATCAAAAGTAAATATAACTCTTTTCAAAAAAACAGCTTAAACAATGGTAAAAATATTAAATTGTATTTGATTTTTTCACACGTCGGTATCAATGGCAACGATACAACTGATAAACTAACAAAGGGGGCAACAACGTCAAATCAACTCAATAACCCAACAATCCCTTATACCGATCTTACTGAAGCTTTAAAAAAAATGTATTTACTGAACACATCAACAATCTCATAGCTTCAAGAAACATAAGAGGCAAAATATATTTTGAAAAATTCCATAACGAAAATCATAATTCATGGTTTCATAAGTGTAAATTATCGCGCGAACAAACTGTCACCTTTAGCAGACTCAGATCAAACCACGTTAATCTGGCCGAATCCCTACATCGCATGAATATTGTTAACAGTCCTCTATGTAAATGCTCCGAATCAGCAGAAACTATCGAACATGTTATATGAGAATGCCCACTTTACACTGCCCATAGAGGCAATTTAATAATAGTACATTATTAAACGGGTGTGTAAAGGCTTTATTTACGAAACGAGAAGTTTACCGCTCGAGCCGGAGGCGAGGGTTGTAACGAGTTTCGTAAAAAAGCCTTTACACATCAGTTTCATAATATATTTTCTCGCTTGAGAGCCGAAAAAGAGAAAATAAGTTGCGATTTTGAGGTTAGAATGCGAGAAAAAAACTAAAGGAAAGCAACATAACGCATTCTTTTACCATTAACACAATTCTTAAGCACCCTAAATACATATCCGGACGTAAAAATTTTCCGCTCTTTTCATTTCTGAGGTTAAAATTATGGGTTCCCATTTAAAGAAATTAACTTGACCTTGAAATGACATTCAAGGTTATGGTCAAGGTCATGGTCATTATCACCGTCGAATAGCCAAGAAAATATCCTCTATCTTTTGTTTTAAGCTTTTTCTCCTAAAATACAATCCCGCAGAGTTATTTCGCCGTTCCGGTACTTTTGGCCCACCCTGCATATCAGCAAACATTACATTAAAATTCAATTTTCAATTTTAATTTAAAAAATAAGTATGAAAATATTACCAATATCATCAATATCATTGTACATTCTTTATATTATTATTAAAATTTTATATCAATATTATTATTTATAAAGTTAAGTTTGAATATATTATTAAGAACTTCAAATTGACCTCATATATTAAATATTAATATCGAAAGATGAATCTATTAGTATTAAAATTAATGAATCCTAGTATTCTTTTAAGGAATTTTTTAAATGTCATTTATAATTTCGTGATATGATAATAAATATTGGTTTTAAATAATTTAAGCTACTTATATGGAAAAAGCGAATTAAATTGGATTAAATAAACTACGTTTTCTATGTTTCAAAAAAGGCTGCATAAAAAAAAATTTTCATATGTCAATTCTTTCACCCATCGAATCGGAAGTGGCACAACATTGCTTGCGAGTTTTCTATCAAGTGCAACAGTAGCTAGAAAACAACTTAGATCTAAATGAATGGGGTTGACAATTGGAAAAATATAGGTTAGAACCTATTCAAACAATAGAACCATTATTACCAGACTAACTGTGAAGAAGCATAAGCTGCAGTTGCTTAAAAGATTGCACAAAATCATGTAATTGTGTTAAGCACGGTTTAAAATTCACTGTTATTGTTCTAATTGTCATGGCCATGATTGCAAAAATGTGGAAAATAAAATACTTAGGATAGATGATATAGATACTGAACTAGGATTAGACGAAATCGAAGAAAACAATACAGAAGAAAAAATCATGATTTCAAATGAAAATAATATAGAATTTGATGATTAATGTATCGAAAGTGAAAGCAATGATTTAATCTAGTCTGATTAAAAGTTATGTTAAATTATATAAGTATGTTTTCTTTTATTTATTATACATAATAATACATTTATTTATATTTTACATCTTATTTCTTCTTTTATATTATCGGTTGAAAACTCCAAATTTTAAAATAAATTTTTCACTTTCGTACGAAGAACTTCCTTAATTAACTAATTATTAATGTTTATAAAAAATCAATAAAAAGTACAAAATTCTCATTGAGTTTATTTAGACATTGAAGATCAAAATGATGATACTTTTAAAATTATTTAACATTTTTAAAATTTTTTACAATTTTTCCAGTTTTTAATTTGTTTAAACAATATTAAAAATTATTATCAAGTAAGTTCTCATTTAGTAGATGAAATTACATAAGGTTGAGCACTTTTCATGTGAAATAGACTAAATAAATAAAATTTATCTCATGATTTCAAGTTACGTTAATATAATAAATTTTATGTCCTTGCAGGCCGTATTCGTGTCAGTGTGTAAAGGGCATTCTAAATTTGTATTAGCATTGCACATGTCTTACACGCGCTCCTTGACTCTTTAAGAGATTTATATGTCTAGGAACAAAAGAAAAAATCAATAGAACTAAAATTAAATTTGAAAAGTATTGAAAAAAAGATCAATATTTTTAATTAATAAGTTATAGTTTCTCATACGGCCTACTTCGGGCATGAAATCATCCATGTCCTTTGGCCGTTTATTCAGATGGAATCTGAATACAACCAAAGGACATATATAACTAATACGCATAATTGATCATTTATTATAAAATATTTGAACCCCTTGACTTCTGACAAATTAATTTAAAAAAAAAGATCAAAATTGGACCATTAGAAGCCGAGATAATCGCATTTTTAGAGCGTGCTGTAGTTTTTAAGTCTTGATTTCCCTTTTCAATCAGCTTGCTCCATCGCGTGACCCTCTGTGTTTTTAACGACTTTTTGAGTGATCAGAGTAATCTAAATCGATGTTTTTTATGTCTTACCAAAGAGCGCATGTTTTGAAAACTTTTGCCTAAAAAGTGCTTGGACGAATAAAGCTAATGAAACTTTTTATTGTTTATTGTTTAATAATAAACAAAATTTAACTTTGATGAGTTATAGCTCAGAAACTATTGAGTGGAATTTGACTTTTCTTTTTTTAAAATGAGCGTCTTTCGGAGTATTTTCAAACAAAAGTTTTCGGATTTCATTTGATTTAAAATTGAAAAAGATGTTCAATTCGTTTATAAGCATAAATTTAACTATGTTTTTTTTAACTCCTAAGACTCTCCTAATCAAATGATTTTAATTTTTCAAAGTGCATTCGAAAGCTTTAACAATCTACTATATGCAAAAAATTAGCACCCATCTGCAAGCATTGTTTTATTTGCAATAAAGTTTTGAAATTTTTTTTTTTACGGGACGCTTAATTGTTGAGTTATTGTGAAGCAACTAACAGACCGATTCCAATGAAATTTGCTGGGCTGTTTTGTCATATCAAAGAGTTTTCTGTGGCCCAATAATGAAAACATATAATAAATTTAAATGATTGAAAAAATCATTTAACAAAACATTAATTTTTGTGCAGTTTTTTCGCAATTGTTGTCGTTTTTTAAACATAAAATGAAATTTTTTATTTCAAAAGTTCAATATTTCATGTAAAATTATATCACCTAACTTTCTTCTTCTTCTATAGTTTTCTTTAAAATGTATAGTTAAGGAGCTATAAATAAAAATCGGATGAGAAAAATCGTATTTTTTGAAATGTTTACACTATTTGTTTAATAGCGAATGTAGCACAACTTTTTCAACGGGTGCATATCGAAATTATCAAATCTAACATAATTTCGGAGACATTTAAGCAAAAATTAGCAACTATGTACGAAACATCTAAATCTACCCATTTTAAAGAGATCCTGCCTGGACTATATTGTGAATAGTGCAAACATGAATACGATGAAATTTATGAATAGCCACTGACAAATGAAACATCTATAGAGCATATATGCAAATTCAGAACTTCTTATCCAAAAGTATAAACAAGTAAATAAACATTAATTTTTACTGTGGCTGCTTTATCTAAAAGGTCGGTAGGTAGATATATTTCATTTTGTATTATATGTACAAAAAGAGCGTTTAATACAAAATTAAATTGAAATAACCTAAAATACATAAATAATATTGCATCATAAAAATAGAATTGCACAGTATGATACCACAGTCTTAGGAGATAATAAGAATAATAATACTATACTATATTAGCAAGTCAATAAAATAAATTGAAAGTAATATCACAGATAAAAAAATAACAAAAATGTATACACGCTATGAATATAGATAAAAATATACTAAAAATCAGTCTCAAATACCTACTAATCAAAATGAATTACATTAAAATCAAGCGTGCAAAGAGCGCAGTCAAGATTACAAAAAAAGCATATAAGTATACAATAATATGTAAGTCATGCTGATAAAAATAAGTTCATTCATTACATAAATACTCACTCCACACTTACGTCAATAAATACTGTCATACCTTAAATCTAAAAAAAGGAACTCCACATAAATAAATAAATTAACACATGTGATATAATCCGAAAAAAAATAAAACTGCTTTTCGTCGTATATGGTGGAGATTATAGTCTTCGCTGAATGTCTACAAGTAATAGTCTTCGTAAGCACTGTCGATATATCTAGTATAGCGGCCTACTAGATATTGATGAGTATTCATACGTACGATTTCGTACAAAATTACAGCCATAAAATAATGTCTCCTCGAATCAGTACGCAGTCAACCCAAAGAATATCTTCGAAGCGATATATGATCACCCATCCTCACGCCTAATACATATCTCACACATGAATTTTGCATTGTCCGTAGTCATCTACATAGCTCCTATGAAGCATCAAGCAGAACTATCAAGCAGTAATGAAGATGCGGGAACAGCAGGGCGGTTGCGAGTTGTTTATGCAGAGCCTCAGTGGTATGTCGACGGAAAAACCGCAAACTATACATCACTCTATTGAATTTTTTAGTCATTATATAGATGTGCGATTTCCATGACAATTTAGAGTCAAGTGCAACGCCAAGGCTCGTAACGGAGTGGAAGAAAGGAATGCCGGCATCACTCCCTAGGTCAAGCGCGAATCTGAGTAGAGACCATTGGGGCAATGCCGCCCTCCCGAAATTATTTAAGTATTATCAAAATTACAAATATATTATAATTAAAAAAAACTAATATAGCAGTCATGGGAATGGCCGACAGAAGCTATATTTCCAATATATATACATATTTATAAAAATTTTTTCATTAGAATTATTTGTAGTGAACTTGATCTTTTATTAATAATTTTAATGAATCTAATAACAGTAAATTTTTAAATTAATTGATAAGATGTTAGTGGGCAATACTGTTCAAGAATAATTTAAAAGATAAAAAAATTATTTTATCAAGAGTTTGATTCCAAAAAGGTTAATAATGTGATTAGTTCACCTTCTGGTTGCTACATGGAGCTTGTTTGCTTAGCTCCCTTAGCAAAATTTATCACCTCATGTCTGTATAAGAACTCACAAAAGGCATAACACTTTGCGTCTACAATAGAATTCTCCTAGTTGTACTGATGATGGCTTATAGGAGAGTTTGGAGCCGAAACGAAACCTTTTTTCATTTTACCACCTTTTTTCATTATAACTTCATTATTAACCTTTTCGGAATCAAACTCTTGATAAAATAATTTTTTGTTCTTTTAAATTATTCTTGAACAGTATCGCCTATTAACATCTTATCAATTAATTTAATCTTTTATTAATTAGAAAAAAATAGCATAAATTTATATACTAATATTAATATTGATTAATAGTTATATAAATTATTAGAGAGAACATATTTTGATTACGATTGAAAACAAAGTGCACAGTAACCAATGAAATAGAAAGAGCAAAGAATATGTTTTTTATTGAAACTTCTTTTGACCAAACTTTTCAAAATTATATTTAGTTAAATTAAACAAAAAAAAATTTTTTTTATGATTTTTGTCTTTTTGAAGGTTTATTCTTGATAGTTCTCAGTAATCGTTATAGTGGTGCAGAAAAATACCACCTTATTATTTGTTAGAGTTTTTTGACTCACATTTTAATTAACAACTCTTTAAGTTTTCTTAGAATTTGTTTTGAAAACCTTTTTTTATAATATACACATAAGAACGATTCTATCGGTGTAAAAAAAAGTTATGCAAACGGTATTAAATTTTGAGCTATTGTTATATGAAAGATAGAAAATGCACGAATTCTATTTCATAAACATGAATTTCGCTTAGGCGTGTAGAAGCCTGCTCAATGTATTGCAACGCCATGATAGTTTAACTTTATAGAAGAGTACTACAGTTAAGTTGAGTACAACTGCCTGCTAGGCAACGTCCTTAAGCCCTGCCCACGACTCATAAAGTTCAATAATTTATATTGTTTTTATTGATTTGTCAAAACAATAAGAAAACATATCTCTATATATTTTTTATAAATCCGAAACGAATATTCAGGACGACATTATTCTTAATTATTCTTAACAGTAAATTTATAATGGTAAATAATAAATATATTAGTGACATTCGTATATTTCAATACTACCTCTTCCTGTTATTTATATATTGGCATGATCTAATAAAAAAATATATCTTTAGATTTTTTAAGAATTTTAAATTTTTTTCGTGAATGAGGATAATAGTTTATATATTTAATATTCAATGTTCAATGTTATAAATAGTATGCATGTATGATGTAAAATAATGTTCTAAACAGTATTCTTTAACTTATATTCTTTGACAGTGAATCGTTTCATATATTTTTTATATCAAACCTAAAGTCATTCTATAGCAAATTGAATTGAATCAATCTTGAATTCAATAGAGTATAAATTAATGTGTGGATTAGGTGCCCAGTAAAAAAGATGTGATAATAAGTTAAGTAGACTTCTGGGTAAAAAACACAATAAAACAAAACACAAATGAACTTAAACGTGCTTATTGCTGCAACGTTTCGTGGTCGAAAAACCATCTCTTCAGACTATAAAAATATATAATTTTTATTTCTTAATGTAAACATACATAATTTTAAAAACTTAAAAAACATAAATTACAAAAAAAATTATAACTACTTAAAATTATATTACGGGTTATAAAAATAAGTAAAGAGTTACAATAAGAAAAGCATAAAAACAGCAAAAACATATTTCAATAAATATTATGTTTTTTAAGTTGTCAAAATTATGTATGTTTACATTAAGAAATAAAAGTTATATATTTTTATAGCCTGAAGAGGTGGTTTCTCGACCACGGAACGTTGCAGCAATAAACATGTTTAAGTTCATTTGTGTTTTGTACCCACAAGTCTACTTAATTTATTATCACTTCAATAGAGTATCATTTCTTGCAATTAGATCTTGATCATTATTTCTGATTTACACGACACTAGAAGAGTTAGCGGTGTCCTTTTTTTATTCGACAATTTTAACTATCATGTTACTGATAGAATAAGAATTATAGATATGTAATAATTAAAATCTATAACAATATTTGTAGTTTCAATGTATTATTATAAAATAGCAAAAGAGCGAATTAAATTAATGTACTCATTAGTTCACTGAAAGAATCATTTAAAAGGTAAAATATATTAACATTGACATTTTCATTTTATTAAAAAACCTCTGTTATATACGTTTAAATACAACAATAAATATAGTCTCTTATGTATCACGACGCTTTATGTATCTTTAAAATTGTTATTAACCTTTAAGTTGTAGATGTCTTTTCAAAAATACTTGTAAAATCAAATGTATCGAATCCAATAATTTATTAATGTTTGTGAACCAAATATAATGTATTGTGATGCGAAATATTGTTAAAAAGCTACTACGAACATTGTATTAAACTAAACTGTTTATGAATTAGGAAATAAGATAAAGCTGAATAATTCATTTAAATAAACTAATCAAAGTGCAATGTGCAAATGCAATCAAATTATTTAATTATTAAAATTTAAAATTAATTACGAAATATTATCGCAGTATAAAGTAATAGTGGTAATTCCAAAACATAATTTATAAAATATAAGGAATTAACAGAAATGTCATTTTTAAAGTTAATTTAAGTCATTAAGTAATTAAGTATTCGCAATGAATAATCAGTTTGTGAATGAAAATGAATTGCACGCGCAAGATTGTGAGGACCTCTTTGGCTGCACTGTTGCGTGCATGGTGGAGCCTAAAAGCAAAGCCATTGTCGAAAAATGCCCATCTGGTTACGTGAAAAGATGAGTAAATACTTATCATATGCTCAAAGAAGATAAGACGCGTATATCTTCTTTGATTGATTTTCACGTAATATCGTTGCTTGGGAAAAACCAAGTTTTTCTCGGAGCGCCTAGGCTACGGGTTAGGTCAGAAAGGTTCACACGCGCTGGCAATGAAGGCTGTTAACCGGGCTCAAAACTAGCAATAAATAGTTCGAGCTGGTAAGAGTCTTTATGAAGCACGGAACAAAAAGGTTGTTCCGTAGCAATACAATATTAAAATTTATTTATTTAATATGACAAAAAGTTTTCAGTCTAATGCTTTATATTTGGAAATTACTATTGTTATTATTTATCTGTTTATATATGCAATTTCAGCAATGCTCCAGAATAACGGAAAAAGGATAATCCTCTTAAGCCAAGTAAAATTATTCTCTAAGTATGAAGGGAGGTATAGATAATAAAACGATATAATGTATTGATGTGAACACATGTGCATAGCATTAAAGTTATATGATTCATAAGATCTTGCTCAAATTTTAAAGTTCTGCAAAACCTTTTTTTTTACTAAGGTCCCTATTAATAAAAATTATAAAAGGCTCACAAAATTTGCAATAAGAAGGCGGGGCTTAGGAGAATCGTCCATTATTTCGTTATATCGGTATGAAAATTCGAGTCAGTCTTTCAGTGAACCCTGAATCGCTCGGACTAAGAGCAAAAATTGCATTTGTATCTTTACACTTTGATTTTTTCAAACTAAATACTATTGTAGTTTATATTTTTTACCTTTCTCCAACCTATCCTGTACAAATTTGGTGCCGAAACCCGGGAACATATATCCGGTTTTAGTGTTGGGAAAGCAAAAAAGTTTGTGCAAAGTGAATAACATTTGTAAAATCAATAAAAAATTTTAGATACATTGAAATAAACGATGTCAGTGTTAATTGTGAATATCAAGTCAATAAAATGCCTATAAAAAGAGGAAAGCGAGCGGCTAGTGCACATACCGTTACACGCTCGACAGAAGCAAAAAGAGCACGAGTGACAAATTTGTCCGAAAAAAGGGGCAGACCGAAAAAACAAGTGACCCAAAAACAACATAATACAAGAGGCCCTAGGACTACTTCAGATATTTCAAGTATTCTATCCGAAGGATCTTCACATCACACCCCTTTTTTCAATGATGATGAGAATACGACAACAGCACAAGCCCAGCAAACAACTACTGGCGTGCTGACAGCGGCTGAGATTCATACACGCCCGAGAACAACGCGAGAAGCAGCGGCGGCAACAGCAGCAACGAGAACAGCAGCCGATACGGAAGATGTAGATCAACGAGTAAGTAATAGACTTAATGAATGGGTTAATAGTACGTCAGTTAGACCACCTTCAGATCCGCGTGAATCGCAAAACGATTCTATCATGCGCTTATCGCAGGCTATTGAAAATACGCTTTTATCAATAAGGGAAAGTACGATGGGTGAAAATAATTCTAAACTTGTCAATCATTTAACATCTGCAAAAAAATTGCCATCATTTTCTGGAGACCCGATAGAATGGCTTCATTTTAAAGAAGCGTATGAATTGTCAACGGAACTCGGTGGATACAGTGATAGGGAGAATATTGCGCGTTTATTTGAAGCATTACAAGGCAAAGCGCAAAACGTAATAGGCACACTTTTAGCAACGTGTCGCGATGCGCAAACCATAATGAAGACGTTAGAAATAAATTTCGGGAATAAGAGAATCATCGGGGAAAAAATTGTTAATGAATTACATAAATTACCCAGTTTAGAAACAGGCGGAATAAATTTAGCACTTTTTGCTACTAAGTTACGTAATGCCGTTAGCGCTTTTAAATCATTAAAATTAGTAGGGTATTTATATAGCCCAGATTAAATCAAAGAAATCGGACAGAAATTACCGAACGCGTCAAAGTATTCTTTTAATCGGTATTCCGCAGAAATAATTATAGAAAAAACTGAAATGGAAAAGTTAGCTGATTTTCTAACTAAAGAGGCGGAGCTTGCAGCCGCAGCAGGCATTTTCGATGTCTATTCTTCAACTCATAATAACAAACAAAGCACTACTAATCTCGTACGCCAATTTAGAGCAGGTAAATCTGGGGTAACATGTACAACAACACTTGAAACAAAAAATAAAGAAGAAACATATAATACACACAATAAATCAAAACGCTCAGGACCCGTAAACAACCTGTATTGTAATTATTGCAAGCGCGCAAATCACAAACTGTCGGATTGCAGAGTTTTTTCACGTGAACCGTTACATAAAAGATGGGATTTAGTAAAGCAATATAAAGTATGTTTCAATTATCTAACGAAAGGGCATATGCACGAAAATTGCAGAAGTAAAAAATGTCGGGAATGTCAAAAAGGACATAATATACTTTTACACAAAACTCAAAATAATTTTTTAAACAAAAACTACACTGATTCGCACAACACACACGTTTCAGCAAACGGTAACGATGAGCAAAATAATGAAATAGTAAATGCAAATCAAAGTATCTGACTAGGAAAAATAGGTCCATTGTTAAAAATTATTCCGGTGCGTTTATATGGACCTAATAATATTTTAGATACATATGCGTTACTCGATGAAGGTTCGACAATTACAATTATCGATAAGGATACGGCTAAATTTATCGGAGCGGAAGGGTCGCGAATAAAATTATCATTGAAGGGAATTAAAGAAACGGTTAAAATGAATTCGGAAAAAATTGAATTTAAAATAAAGGGAATGTTTGAAATGTTTACAATAAAGAACGCAGTAACAGTAAATAATTTAAGCTCACCAAAACAATCTATTACAAAAGGTATAAGTTTAATAATTAAAAATAAAGCAGGTATAAGTTTACAAAGTTACCAGGGTGCGCAACCTAAAGTTTTATTGGGTCAAGACAATTGGAATTTGATAGTAACGCGTAAAATTATAGAAATAAATCAAAATGATATCGCTTTATCTCGTACTTTGCTTGGTTGGGTCGTACACGGGTTTAAATTACAAAATTCAATAGAAAATAATATTTTAAGTATTACCGCCACCCATGAAACACAAATCTTTGAGGGGAATGGAAAACTGGACGAATTAATAAAAACTATTTTCAATTAGACTCTTTTGGGGTAAATGATAACTATAAGTCGAAAAGTTGTAATGATCAGGCATGGAAAATATTAAAAAATACAAGCAAACGCGTGAATAATGCATGGGAAACAGGTTTACTTTGGAAAGTCGATGAAAATTATATTCAAAACATAAATAGCTTTGAAACGGCGAGAAAAAGGCTTACGTTACTAGAGCGAAAATTTGATCGTGATCCGGAATACGCCTCATTATATTATAAAGAAATGAATCGATTCATTCAAAACGGTTACGCTTCAAAAGTCGATGAAAAGAAAAAGGATTTACGAATATGGTATTTGCCACATTTCGGCGTGAAAAATGTGAATAAACCGGGAAAAGTAAGAATCGTTTTCGACGCGGCAGCTAAAACATCTGGCGTTAGCCTTAATGATCAACTTGATCCAGGGCCGGATTTGTTACAATCGTTACCCAGAATTCTTCTTAGATTTAGACAAGAAGCAATAGCCTTTAAAGCTGACATCCGTGATATGTTTTTACGCTTTAAAGTTCGACCTCAAGACCGAGGAGCACAAAAATTTTTATGGCGCGGAAAAAACAGAAACACTGAACCAGAAATTTATGAAATGAATTGTTTGATTTTCGGGGCAACATCATCTCCGTGTAACGCTATATATATTAAAAATAAAAACGCTGAAGAATTTTCTAAAACAAAACCTAAAGCTTCAGAAGCAATAATACTAAATAGTTACATGGACGATTTTTTAGGTAGTTGTGAAAACGCATTAGAAGCGTCAAAGTTCATAAAAGATATTATCGAAATCAATAAAGCAGCCGACTTTGAAATTCATGGTTGGGCTAGCAACGACACACAGGCCTTAAATCATGTTTTGAAAGATAAACAATTACCGCATAGTCAAGAAAGCGGTCTTTGCGATCGAGAAAGCGAAAGAGTTTTAGGCTTGTTTTGGGATACAGTAAAAGATCAATTAACCTTTAATGTAAAATTTTCTAAAGTGCCGGAAAATATCTTAAATTTTGAGAAAATACCAACGAAACGTGAATTTCTTCGGGTAATTATGTCTGTATATGATCCACTCGGTATTTTAGCGCCGTTTACATTAAAATCAAAGCTACTAATGCAAGACATATGGCGTAGCGGAATCGGATGGGACGACAAGCTCGGAGATAATGAAAACGCGGGCTGGAAATCTTGGGCAAAGCAATTAGAAAATATAAGTAACATTCGTTTACCGCGCTGTTATAAACCAATTGGGAAGGATTTTAAAAACATAACGTTGCATGTATTTTGTGACGCAAGTATAAAAGCGTACGCCACGGTAGCATATTTGCGATTTGAAATGGAAGATGGATCAGTACACGTTGCGTTTGTGATGGCTAAGACAAGAGTTTCTGCGTTGAAACCTATGTCAATACTGCGTTTAGAATTACAAGCTGCTTTGTTGGGCGCGAGGCTCGCAAAAACGATAGAGAAAGAGTTAAAAATCAATATTGCTCGGCGTGTTTTATGGAGTGATTTCGCGACAGTGATAACATGGATAATATCAGAACCTCGCACGCGGCAAATATTCGTTGCTCACAGATTAGGGGAAATCGCGGAAATAACAAAATGCGCGGATTGGCGTTGGTTGCCTACGAAGTTAAATCCGGCAGATGATGCAACACGGTGGAATAATAACGAACTTAACGCTAATGGTCGATGGTTTACGGGGCCGAATTTTTTACGGGAGCCGGAAAGTAATTGGCCTATCGAAAAACAACTGAATGAAACCGAAAAGAAAACCATAGATGATATGGAAATGCGTAAAGCCTTTGTTTATACTACAAGTGCTGTGATTTATGATCTTCCAACAACAGCAAAATTTTTAGGTTGGCCGGGGCTACTAGTTGTCGCGCGACGAACACAAAGGGTTTTCGATCGTTGGAAAAGGTCACCTTATAAAGAAATAAATGTTAAAACAATAAAATTGGCCGAACAGTTTTGCTATAGAGAAATACAGTCGCGATGTTTTGAAAATGAATTACACGCATTAAGAAATAATAAAGAAATTAATAAAAATAGTAAGATTTTGCAACTTAAACCTTTTTTAGATAAAAGCGGAATTTTAAGAGCGCACGGGCGAGTAGAAAAAATTTTAAATATTGAATTCAATAATCATCCAATTATTTTAGACGGAAAAGACCAAGCGACGCGATTACTAATAATTGAATATCATAGGAAATTCTTTCACGCGAGTAGTGACGCAGTTGTAAACGAACTCAGACAAAATTATTATATTCTCGGGTTACGGAAAGCATTACGGTCGATAATAAGTCGTTGTATCATATGTAGATTATGCAAAGGAAAGCCACAAAATCCAATGATGGCTGCACTTCCGACATGCCGATTAGCTTATAAACAAAGACCCTTCAGTTATTGCGGTGTAGATTATTTCGGACCGATGCAAGTAAAGATAGGACGTCGACGAGAAAAAAGATGGTGCGTTCTTTTTACGTGTATGACAACGCGCGCGGTTCATTTAGAATTAGCTCACACGCTAAATTCTAGTTCTGCGATCATGGCCTTACAAAGATTAGCTGCACGAAGGGGTTGCCCGCGCGAAATATTTAGTGACAACGGAACAAATTTCGTGAAGGCGAACAAAGATTTAAAAAATGCGAATGCAGAAATAGACCGTGAAAAACTAAAAAAAATACGCAATTTCGAAAGGCATTAGATGGCATTTTAATCCACCTAGTGCACCGCATATGGGTGGTGCTTGGAAGCGCTTAGTAAGATCTGTAAAAACAGCATTAAGCGCTATTTTAGCAGATCAAGCTCCCACCGAAGAAGTTTTATATACTTTATTTACCGAAGTAGAACACTCAGTCAATTCGCGTCCTTTAACGCACGTATCTTTAGATCTGCGTGATAATGAAGCGTTAACGCCAAATCATTTCCTTATTGGTTCATCCACTGGCGAAGTAAAATTAGGGATTCATGATATACAAACCATATGTCCCAGAAAACAATGGCAGGTTGCGCAGATGTTTGCGAACGCGTTTTGGAAAAGATGGTTGCGTGAGTATGTTCCGACATTGTTAAAGCGTAATAAATGGACAGAAAATGATGTACCATTAAAAATAGGTGATTTAGTTTTAATAGTAGATCTACAAGCACCACGTAACATATGGAAAAAGGGAACAATTATTGAAATCTATCCAGGTAAAGACGGTCAAGTGAGAGTGGCAAAAATACGTACATCAACTGGCGAATACGTAAGACCAACTAGAAACTTGATCAAATTATGCAATGATAAAGAAGGTACAAAATAAATTAATTTTGTACGAGGTTGAGAAATGTTACTGATAGAATAAGAATTATAGATATGTAATAATTAAAATCTATAACAATATTTGTAGTTTCAATGTATTATTATAAAATAGCAAAAGAGCGAATTAAATTAATGTACTCATTAGTTCACTGAAAGAATCATTTAAAAGGTAAAATATATTAACATTGACATTTTCATTTTATTAAAAAACCTCTGTTATATACGTTTAAATACAACAATAAATATAGTCTCTTATGTATCACGACGCTTTATGTATCTTTAAAATTGTTATTAACCTTTAAGTTGTAGATGTCTTTTCAAAAATACTTGTAAAATCAAATGTATCGAATCCAATAATTTATTAATGTTTGTGAACCAAATATAATGTATTGCGATGCGAAATATTGTTAAAAAGCTACTACGAACATTGTATTAAACTAAACTGTTTATGAATTAGGAAATAAGATAAAGCTGAATAATTCATTTAAATAAACTAATCAAAGTGCAATGTGCAAATGCAATCAAATTATTTAATTATTAAAATTTAAAATTAATTACGAAATATTATCGCAGTATGAAGTAATAGTGGTAATTCCAAAACATAATTTATAAAATATAAGGAATTAACAGAAATGTCATTTTTAAAGTTAATTTAAGTCATTAAGTAATTAAGTATTCGCAATGAATAATCAGTTTGTGAATGAAAATGAATTGCACGCGCAAGATTGTGAGGACCTTTTTGGCTGCACTGTTGCGTGCATGGTGGAGCCTAAAAGCAAAGCCATTGTCGAAAAATGCCCATCTGGTTACGTGAAAAGATGAGTAAATACTTATCATATGCTCAAAGAAGATAAGACGCGTATATCTTCTTTGATTGATTTTCACGTAATATCGTTGCTTGGGAAAAACCAAGTTTTTCTCGGAGCGCCTAGGCTACGGGTTAGGTCAGAAAGGTTCACACGCGCTGGCAATGAAGGCTGTTAACCGGGCTCAAAACTAGCAATAAATAGTTCGAGTTGGTAAGAGTCTTTATGAAGCACGGAACAAAAAGGTTGTTCCGTAGCAATATAATATTAAAATTTATTTATTTAATATGACAAAAAGTTTTCAGTCTAATGCTTTATATTTGGAAATTACTATTGTTATTATTTATCTGTTTATATATGCAATTTCAGCAATGCTCCAGAATAACGGAAAAAGGATAATCCTCTTAAGCCAAGTAAAATTATTCTCAAAGTATGAAGGGAGGTATAGATAATAAAATGATATAATGTATTGATGTGAACACATGTGCATAGCATTAAAGTTATATGATTCATAAGATCTTGCTCAAATTTTAAAGTTCTGCAAAACCTTTTTTTTTATTAAGGTCCCTATTAATGAAAATTATAAAAGGCTCACAAAATTTGCCATAAGAAGGCATGGCTTAGGAGAATCGTCCATCATTTCGTTATATCGGTATGAAAATTCGAGTCAGTCTTTCAGTGAACCTTGAATCGCTCGGACTAAGAGCAAAAATTGCATTTGTATCTTTGCACTTTGATTTTTTCAAACTAAATACTATTGTAGTTTATATTTTTTACCTTTCTCCAACCTATCCTGTACATATCGTATACAAGCATTATAACTTGCGAATATCAAAGGACAGCGCGATACTTTTACGGCGTGCTCTCAAAGATGCATGTTATTGTAGAAGTTTTTCAATTTTCTTTTTTATAGCCATTCTAGTGTATCTTCTTTAATTGAAAATAAGAACTTAATAAATTATTTATGATTTTATGGTTTACTTTTTTAATTCAAATTAAGAATTAGGAATTCAAAAAATTTTATGTAAAATCGTTCTATTTATACTGATTAAAATAAAAAATTTTTAAATAGTATATAAAAAAAAGTAACTTTTTTTATAATTTTTTTAAAACATAATTATATATAAATTATTTTATTATAGGATAACAAATCTAACAATCAAAAAAGAAAGAAAAACAAAAAAATCAGTTCATATTTTAGTACAATATTATAAAAAAAAAGTTTGTCTGAATCAGAATCAAATACATTACATACAAGTTGATCAACATTACCAAGCGATTTAAATGAACAACATTCTGATGAATTGCATAAACTAGAAATTAAAGAATCTGATTTAAATCAAAGTGTACAGAAATGTTCTAGTACATATATTGCGGATTTTGAAAGTGACTGTGAGCATTCTGTGCTTTATAAAAATAAAAGTTTAAATATCTGTAATAACGATAAAAATATTAATGAGACATCACAAAGTTCTGTGAAATACGATGTAGGAAATTATATTGGTAAAAAGATAAGTAATTTAACAGAAAGAAACTTAATTTTGAATCCATAGGTACCGCCTAAAAACTATCAATTTCCTTTCACTACTCATAAAATCAACGGACAAGAAATAAAACGCTATGTTAGTCATAAATACCTAGAATCATTTGAATGGTTAGTATTTTTAGATATTCAAAAAGGATATTTTTGTAAATATTGTCTTTTTTTTGTTAATAACAAACTTGGAGGTTATCAAAAAAACGTTCCTCTTAATTATTTAGTAAAGCAACCATAAAAGAATTTTAAAAAATTGCTCGGCACTGATGGTTATTTAATTGTACACAGTAATAATAAATATCACTTAGATGCTGTTAGCGCTGGTAAAGACTTTTTACGAGTACAAAATGAACCAAAATTAAGCATAGACAATCGAATAAATGATTCACTATTGAAAACAATCGAAGACAATCGCAAACGTCTTGAGCCAATTGTTAAGACTGTTATATTACTTGAACGTCAAAATATATCATTCTGTGGTCATCGAGATGATGGTAAATTAGTGGACATTGAAGGAAGTCCAGTGAATCAAGGAAACTTCAGTGCTGTTTTAGATTATCGCGCTGAAGTAGATCCAATTTTAAAATCACATTTAGAAAATTGATCATCCAGAGCGACTTACATTAGCAAAACCACTCAAAATGAAATTATTGAATGCTGCAAAGAAAAGATACATTCTCAAATTATATCTGAAATTCAGAAATCACAATTTTACACTATGTTTGATGAAATGACAGATATATCTAAAAAGTCGCAGTTAACATTAGTAGTTCGGTATGTGAACAATTGCATAGCGTATGAACAATTCATTGAATTTATTGATATAAGAAATGAAATAAATTCTTCTGATGATCCTGAAAAAAACAGGATAACGAGAATATAACCGAAGAAGAATTGAAATTGACTGGGAAGAAAATTGGACAACTGGTTTTGAAAATAATTAATAATTTAAACTTAAATATAAAAAATTGTATAGGTGTAACAACTGACGGATGCAGTACGATGTTATCGCAGGCTCGTGGAGCTGTAACTACTATACTAAGTGAAGCGAAAAATGCAATTAGTATGCTATGCTTTAATCATGCTTTAAATTTAGCTATTTCTAAGTCTTCTAAGGTACAGAAAACTAGAAATGCAGTCAATACTATGCAAGAAACAACATTCTTTTCTAATGCTTCATCTAAACGTTCAGCAATTTTAACAGCAAAGTTCGACAAGAAACTCATTGAACTTTGTGAAACAAGATGGATTGAACGTCGCGATGCTGCATTACAGTTCAGATATTCATTGCCTACAATTGTGAGTGTTTTAACGTCTATCTCAAAATGGAAAGATAGAGATACTTCTATTGAAACGCAAGGGTTACTAATATCATTAACAAATAGTGATACTTTAGTAGCTATAATTTGTTTATCTGATTTGTTAACATGCACAAAAGCTTTGAGTAAATTTTTACAAAACGTAAATATTAGTTTAAAATCAGCAAGCAATGAATTAAATATTACTTCAAAGTATTTAAGAAGAAGACGCAAGAAAAGTAAGGAATATTTTCAAAATATTTTTCTTAAAATAATTCGGATTTTTGAATAGCTAGAAACTAAAATTGAAATACCGAGAATCATTGGAAAACAAATTCATAGAGATAATTATTTAACTACTGATCCAGAAACATATTATAGACAGTCAGTATACATTCCGGCATTGGATAACATCATTCAGGATATAGAAACCAGATTTTCCGCCGATGTTCTGGAATTATATAATTTTTTAATTTTATTCCCTAAAAACGAGAATAGCCGCGATTTTCAAACTATTCAGTCGTTAGTAAGAAAATATTCGTATTTTCTAAATAATTCTCCCGAATTAGTGGCAAAAGCATTGCAAATAGAATTTGAAAAATGAGACATGATGTGGACTAACAAAAACGAAATTTCTTCTGTTATATGTTCATTAGATAAATGTAATCTTATAATGTATCCAAATATACATTTATTTAAGAACCACTAGTACATTAGCAATTTCTAATGCTAGTCCAGAAAGAACGTTTTCTGCTTTAAAAAGGCTTAAATCGTGGCTTAGATCCACTATAACTCAACAGAGATTAACAGGTTTAGCGTTATTACATATTCGTTATGAGAGAAATATCAAGCCATCCAAAATTATTGATAGATTTGCTGATAAAAAGAAGCGTCGTGTAGAGTTTAGTACATAAACTGTATAATGTGTTCATATTTATTCTTATATTGAAATCACATATATGTATTTATTATTTTGTTTAATTATTTTTTTAATGATATTTTATTTAAAAATGATATTTTATTATTTTATTGGAAGGTGTATTTGTATAATTTATTGTAACTACTTAAGAGGAGGTCGCGTATCTCTGTCCTTTTCTGATCAAAGAAATGATTTTTTTACAAAAAATAATAACTTTATCAAAAAATGAAGAGAAAGCCGCATCGTGTATCAAAAAAAGCAATATTTTCTTTGATAACAAAAAATTAATTTTATTGCTTCGTTCTCAAGAAAACCTTGAAAAACCAAATTGTCCTCCCTAACCTCTATGATTTAAGTTTTTCAAGGTCTTCTTGAAAACGAAGCAATAAAATTAATTCTTTCTTATCAAAGAAAATATTGCTTTTTTTATTACGAGATGCGGCTTTCTCTTCATTTTTTGCTGAAGTTATTAGTTTCTGTAAAAAACTCAATTCTTTGATTAGAAAAGGACAGAGATACGTGACCTCCTCTTAAGTTCTGAAATTAAATACAACACAAAATAAAAAGATGTTAAATGTATAAAATAGACATAAATTGCAGTTCTTTAAACTTTAAACCATTGACATTTGTATGTAATTTTTCAAAAATATATAAAAAATGCATCTTACATCATGAATTGATTATTTGTTAAGCTTTAATTAAAGACTAAATGAACAATATAACAGCTTTCCATAGTATTAAATATAAAGGAGCAGATGTTATTAAATATAAATTTCACATCAAAAACATTTTTCAAAATTTAATATTATGGTCCAAATAATGAATATATTCCTAATTTCATACAAGATACTGTTCATATTTAAGCATAGAAATTATAAAAAGAATTTGATATTAAAAATGTTAATTTTCATTGCATAAATTGAATTTTTTATTTGCCCTCCTAATAAAATAAATCTATAATACAATTGGATACAACGTTCTTTACAAAAATAAGTATTATGGCTTCGAAATTGTTTTATATTCTCTTCAGTTGAGTATGGACAATATCTTGTATGGGTTTTGAAATGTATCAATTTTTTAAAAAATAACTTTATTAATAATTATTTTATTGATTTTATTTAATTGAATAAAAAAGTTTATACTTTAAATGTTGTCCTCCTTTGATACGAAGTCGTTTGGAACTACCTATTCCCTGGTTTTTTTGAATCAAACTTGGGATTTAAGACTCACTGAATTAGATGAATTTTCCTCCAATGGCCCCCCCTTAAAAAATTTTCTGGATCCGCCCTTGTAGGTTGATCGTCCTTCGCTCACCAGTATAAAAATTTTTAATAAAACGATTACTACCAAAGACGGTCGCCTTTGTTTTACTAGTATTCAAAGTGAGAGAAATATCAGCAACTCACGTCGACACCGCCCTGGCTGCCCTCTGTAAAATACGAATACCCTCATCGACATCATCATAGGGGATCTGTGTATAAATTTGAAGATCGTCCGCATACAGCAGGTGCTCGATGTGACCGGAATTCAGTTCGTTACGTACGTTATTAATGTAAAGCCAAAACAACAGAGGCCCCATTACTGAACCCAGAGGAATTTCTAGATTGGTTGTAACCAATTCGATTTCACTTTAAAGTATATAGGAACTATTTGTTTTCTACCTAATAAATAGGAGTTAATCCAGAATTCTCACCAACACAAAATTTTTAAACACTGTTTAAAGTGATTTCGAACTGTTCAAAAGTGTTTAAAACTGTTAAAAACTATTTAAAACTGTTCAAGTTAATAAAAAACAGTTCATAATGAATTAAAATTGTTTTGAAATATTTGGAATTTTTAAAAGAATTGATAATTTTCGAACATAAAAAGTTCAAAATTAATAAAGATTGTTTGAAATCATTTCGAACTTTTGAAAACTATACAAAACTATTTATTGATGATCTCAAAAATCATTATTTGATATGTGTCGACCATTCATGCGACCAAATTCTAAATCCCCGAGGGGTGTCATTTCACTTATCTTACCATACCATACTCTTTATATTGTTCACTATAAATTATTATTTTTGTTAAAATATGTTTTTGTTAGTCGCATTCTACCTTTAAAAAATAATAAATAAAAATATGCAAATTTTTTTTATTTATTTTCCTAAACCCTATTTTTATGAGTTATCAAGATTTTGGGTTATTGGTTTATGAGTCATTGGTTTATGAGTCATTGGTTTTTGGGTTATTAGTTTATAAGTCATTGGTTTTTGGGTTATTGGTTTTTAAGTTATTAGGTTGTTGGTTTTCTACAAGAGGGTTGGAAAGAGAGCTAAAATTAAATGTTTATAGCAGCCGAATGTCCCTATTAACTGAATGGCTCTCAACATGTAGCTTCGGCTAAGTAAGATTTGGCTAAGTATACTGTCCTCATATGGTGTGTATTGTGCTTCGCTTGAGATTGCGAAAAATGTGTTATATCCTTTCCCCTCGTTGGAAAGGATTTTCGCTCTAAGTATAGGTGGATGATTTATTCCATTAAAATTTGCAAAACTGTCGTTATACTGATTTAATATACTGCTTGTATTGTGCATGTATGTTTGCATATTTCTGTGCGTGTGCATGTACAAATGTGTGTGTGTGTATGTTCGAGATTTAATAAATTTAATTGTTTCTAAAAGTAACAATACAAAAAAAATTTTATTTTCCACAATTTTTATTAAATTATAAATTAATTAAGGAACATTGGAAGATCATATAATTTACAACAATATTGATAAACATAATGTGAAGTTAAAAAATACCTTTGCAAAACGTGCGCGGATCAAGAACCCAACATCGGCCAGCCACTAATTCAGCAGGTACGGCCTCATAGAGTGGTGCGCAAACAACTTCATTTTCATAAAACTTGCGTGTTGGTTCATGATATGTTTCATGTGGTCGTAGATAATGATGACCAAACACCATTCTTTCCCCTCTAGAATAATAAAAGTTAGAAGAATATTTTAGTTAAGATTTTCAAAAAAGTTGAAGGGGAGACTGATTTGGTCGTTAAGCTTATGAAAGTTTTTTGCAAGATATATCAAAGTAAAAATATACATAGAAGTAATTTATTGCTTATAAATTAAAATGGTTGAAAGTGTTGAATCATTATACTTGAAATATAAATTTGGATTATTTTACAAAGATAGAAATATAGATGAACTTTTAATACTATTTTAAGCATTGATGATTGCATGAAAATTCATAATATTAAATTAAAGTCTTCTGCAATATATTATTCCTTGTTCCAGCTTTTGTTTTAGGAGAGAATTCATTTATTTTGTTCATAAAATATTCATAGCATTAAATACTTTTGTCTAAAATTTTATTGACGGAAAAACAGACAATTTAGGGATAATATCGTAAATTGAATAATTCATATAAAAAGATATCTTTGAAGAAGACGACTGGTTTATCATCTTTTAGGGACATGCATGCGCTCTACTATACCGGCCGAATTCCTAAAATAGAATAATTTACTTTGTAAGAAAACTAGACATCAGAATAAATTTTCCTTTTATAGGTCACTCTATTTTCAGATGATAAAGGGCAAAAAATAGAAAAACCTCAGAATTTCATAAAAAATTTTTTTTACTTTTAAGAACTCACTATTTTTGAAAATTGTACATCGGAATATAATTTTCTTCTCAGAATCATTCTATTTCATAAAAATGTACAGCAAAAAACTCTAATAACTTACAAATTCGGAAAAAACAAAATTATTTTTCATTCTGATGTTTAGTTTTTGTACAAAGTGAATTCTTTGATTCTAGAAATTCGGCCGGCATAGTAGAGCGTATGCATGCCCTTAAACTTATCAAGTGAAATATTCTGAAATATTGAGAAAAAAATTATTAGGTTATTTAAAATAATTATTAAGTAAAAAATTTTTTTCATTCGAATACCCTTAGCCTCAGTACTATCTAGTGGGCTTATCAGGAAGACTAAATGGAAATTTCTTTGCCACAAAATGATAAATTTTGTTATAATACATTATATGTAATAATACATTTGATAAACAAGCACTAAATTTACTAATGATGAATTAAATGAAATTTTAAAAAAATAAAGGAAATAACACCACTAAAAATAAAAAGTTTTCAAAAAAATTAAGTTTTACATCATCAGTTACGCAAGCTCGTAACAACCAAGCTGGTCAAATTTTGTTTCAAATTTTAAAACCATTTTCTGCAAAAAGGTGCAATAGAAATAATATGAAAATATATACTGAAAATGTTAGGGTTTTCATTCTCTTTAATTAAAAACAAAAAATTCATTAGAATCGGTTCACTTAATGGTGAGTAAAACTGATTCAGAATTTCAAATCATCATAACCTCGTTATAAAATTTCTTCTTCATTTTCAGCCAAACTGGAAGTGCTTCTCTGATGTCCGTGTCGTACTAGTGTACTGGAGCTATAACCGTATATTTGATCAAATTTTCAATAGTGTGGATACCACATGTTTGCAATATATATAAGCAAGTTTTTTTATTTTTCGGTGAGTTTTGTGGGGGGGGGGGGTCCTCGGATCTGTACCAAATTTCAGTGTGTTGTTCTATCATATAAAATAAGTACACTCAATTCTTGCTATTACGAGCAACTCGGGAATAATTTCTCTCGCTATTACGAGCGTGAGAGGGGCCCCCACCACTCAAAAAATGCTATGCTTAGAATAATGAGCGAAACAATACCGAACGAATATAAACAATAACTATATCGATTGTACTTGTGTAACCGTTTAATTTTCATTGAAAAAAGATCGTTTATTTGATTTATTTATTTTTAGTTTCATTCTTCTGAAAACGTTCTTTGTATGGCCCAAACCATGCTTGATTGAAGTCAAGATGTAAATCAAATTTCATGTGCGGAAAGAGCAACGCTGATATAAGCTCGAGATATTGCTCTTGGCATTTTTTTCAAAAGCAATGGAAATAGCATTTAATTTTGTTTTATAATTGTTGAAATAATTTTTTGTTTTTTTTCGTAGTTAGCTTCTTATTGTAATTATTTTTTCATGTTGATACGGTTAATTTACTAATAATTATCTAAAAATAAATTTTTTTTTAAAGCACATTAAATTGATATTATGTAATTAAAATGTACATAAAAAAATAATATAAATAAAAATAAATAATTATAAACATACATTTATAATAATAAAAATATAGATATAGTAAAAGATTATATATTATTCAAATAGTACATTACAAGAAATCATATGTTATTTAAATAGTACATTAATGTGCGTCGATAGGGAACATCGACTCTCGTTGCGCGTATGTAATAAGGGAGGTCGAATTTTCGAGCAGGACATGAAGAAAAATAGATTAAGTAGTGGGGGAAGAAGGGGAAGCATTTTGCTCACTTTAGCGAGACCAAAATGCTCGTTCTATCGAACGCTCGTTATAGCGAAGCTCGTTATAGCGAGAATTGAGTGTACACGGTAAAAATTTCAGCCCTCTAGTGGCCCTAAAACCGGAGATATAGGCCCGAAAGGGTAAAAATAGCTCTTTTTAGCTCATTTTCAAACTGTCATAAATCGTCACACAGTAAAACGATTTTAATCTGCAACCTCTTATTTAGGCTCGACCGCTATACGGAAATGCCTTATATTTTCGACATCGCGAAAAATGTAACCCTTTAAAATATGTTATTTTATGATAAAAAACTTATTTTTATAGGAAAATAAGACTGTTACGAGGCTTCCTTAAAATGTATGTATGGATGTATGTGTGTGAGAAATCAAGTTTATGAATTTTCTCGATGAGTTTTTATCCGATCTGAATAATTCGAACGGGGAATCATTTTAAATAATGAGGCAAGTAAACCTTTCTATTTAAAAAAAAACCGTTGGAAGCGTTTTTAAATTGGCGCCTTTTAAATGGTCAAAAAATGGACTTTTGGGATAGCTTGAAAAATACGATTTTTTTAAAAAAGTATATAAAATAAAAGTTATAGAATATAAAAAATAAATCTTTTTTATATTATACATTTTTCTCTGAATATTTTTTAAATTGTTCATGAAAAATGTTGAAATCAAAGGCATTTTAATGTTAATTTGATAAATATTATTTAAAAAAAAATATATCTTATTTTTTTCTATAAATTTTATTGTCTATACTTTTTTTCAAAATACGTTTTTTCCAAGTTATCACCAAAAAATCATTTCTTCAACCTCTGAAGGGATAACTGTTTTAAAACCGCTCAAACGATTTTTTTTAAACTGCCAACATCGTGCCCTTTATGCAAGAAGCGAAGCTTTTTGCATGCCTTCCAAGGCCCGAGGTGTGAGCTACAGCGGCCCAAAGGGCCGCTGTGACGAGCTTATTTTTGCCAAATATCTATAAAATTATTTTTAGGATCATTGATTACTTACCTTCCATTCACGGAAGAATTAAGTAAATTAAAAAAATCAAAAACTATCAATTTTTAAACTGCTGCTTATGGCAATGTTTTTGAAGAAAACCCTTCCAGTACGTCTCGTTTGAAAGGTATGCGTCCCAAGTAAGCTAAATTGTCCAGAAGTTTTGCTCTCTTACAACATTTTGACAGTCATGAAATACAAATTATACTACAAATTATAAAATAAGACTTCGAAACCTTCAATTTGAACACTGGATAAAGTCTCCAGGTTCTATGGGAGCGATGCAATGACCAGTTCAATTTAAAGTGAATTTTAAAGTACCAAATCTGTGAACGCTAATTTTACGCAATCAGCGCTATTGCTCCGCAAAAGGCGTTCATTATCACTGCCGGTACAGCTGTGATGTTTTTATATATAAATTTATATACTACACGCGCAATGATAAATATAAACTGACAGACTCTTACACTCGAAGCTCTTATGAGTATCCATAAATATTAAGAGCATATGATACGCTATTTTGAGTCTGAGCAGTTTGGTTGCCTTTAAGACCGTGTAGCTCTTTAACAGAAGCGATGTAACCTTATGTCAGATGGTGTTTTTTTTACAATGCATAAGACTATATGCTTTAGAGCGCAAAAGAAACGCTCGTCTTTGTGAGATCACGATGCGCCTATATCTGGTGAGCACCCACTCACGCAGGGGCGGATCAAGGTTCCATGGGGCCCTGGGCTATGAACATAACGGGGCCCCTTTAAGAACAACATTTTTTCGATATGAAAAATTAAATAATGTTTATAGTTTAAATATTTTTTCCTACTTAGAAGTTATGACTTCTGGAGGATAGCAAATTTATTGCTTTTTTTCTTCAACCGATTTCTTAAAACTACGTAATAGATTAGAAGTGCAGATAGCCAATAAAGATTTGTTTAGAATAGAAGAGATCATTAATTTTTATATGGTGATATTTTCAAAGTTATTCAAATAAATCAGATATAATAAATCAATCAGTAACGTTTTAATTATCTTTAAATATTTTAAATATTACAAATTAGAATATACGATGAATATAAAAAATTTCAATTTAAAATCATACACTCAAACTTTGAAAGCTTTTTTCCTTGCTTTATCTTTGGCGAATCTATCAAACCATCAAAACTTAAATTTCAAAGTAATTCATTTTTAATACTTAATCTAGCTAAAGACGATAATCTTTCATCTAGCATATTTGCTCGCAATACATTTTTTAATCGTTTCAAAACTGAAAATGACCTTTCAGACTCACAATTTGCTATGGGTATAGTTAAAAATAGTCTATAAGCTATGCATACATAATAAATCGTCTGCCAAGTCTCTTGAATATACTTTTATAAGCTTTTCTGTACTCTTTGTAATTCCGTGAATGTCCATATTCAACAAATTAGTTAAAAATCCAAACAATGTTATAACGTGATTATAAGCTTTGCTTCGTTTACGTAACTCTGAAATAAGCTTGTCTATGATAACGTAAAAAGTTTCTACCTTGAATTTTTCAGATCCAAATAAAGTTTCGGCTTGCGTTTGTCCATCAGCTAATTTTCAAATCTTTTTGCGTGTGTTTGAATCTAAATAATTTTGATCTACATGTAGACTAAACTTTCTCGCTTCTAGTTCAATATTGGGAAATTCATTACGCAAATTTTGTACAAAATCTACTAATGATAATAATACAGCAACATATTATTTGCAGAAATTAAGTCAACATCAATTTTCTGCATATATTGACTAGTAGCGTTAAATCGATTAAGTACACGATTCCAAAAAATTGTCATAATAGCATTTTTGAGCTTTACGATGTGATTAAGTAATGCAGAAGTTTCTTGACGTGTTTCGCTTTTTTGATCCAAATCATCACTTGAAATAGTCAATGCTTCGTAAATACCATCAAAATTAGATTCTAACGCTTTAGTAGCATCTGCTCTACAAGACCATCTCGTTTTTGACAAGCTAGTTACGCTTGAGTTATTTTGATTTTTTTGAATATTCCATCTATGAGCAGATGCACTAAAAAAAGCATAACATCGTTGTAAAATTCCAAAGAACTGTATTGCATCTATACATTCGTCAACGCTGCACTCTCCTACCAAATTTGAAGAATGCCCAATGCAAGGCACATAGATCGCCAATTCGTTTTCTGCTCTTAAGCACGCTTGTAAGCCAGCATATTTTCCAGACATATTACTAGCATTGTCATAAGTCTGAGCACGGCAGTCATTGATATCAATATCATGTTCATTGACTAAACTCAATATATCGGCACTCAACGAGACGCCTTTATGGCTTTTTATTTGTAAATAACAAAATAAGCGTTCATATACATGACTATCCAGGAAATAGCGAAAAATTACAGCTAATTGATCAACATGGGAAACGTCAGGTCTGGAATCCACTACAAGTCCCCAACACTTTGCTTTTAAAATTTCATTTTTGATTTGTTGTAAAATCTGATCTGCCATCAAATCAATAAATTCTTCACAAATCGTCTTAGACAAGTAAGACACGTTTCCACGGCCTTTTTGTGCGTAAGTTTCAATATGCTCCTTTAGAATAGGATCAAATTGAGCTATTAATTCTAATAGACCAAGGTAATTACCATTATGTGGAGATCCTATAATTTCGTTTTCGCCTCGAAAAGGAAGTGCTCTCTCACTAGGAGAGTATCACATCTCCGGATCACGGATTTTGCTCTAACTTTGAGATAGGTTTTCAGATGTCAAAATATGGAAAAAGCCAGAGTTATAGACCCCAACGCTCAATATTTCTCCAGTTGCAGGCAATTAAAGAAAATCACTAAAAAATTTACTAGATTTTCAAACGTTTATAATTCTTTAGCATTAATAGCTAGACGCTTGTAACTGTTTTTAAATGAAAGCTACGTTCAAATTCTTTCGAAAAAGCACTTATAGCATATCAAAATATTATTTTTCCTCAGAGTTACAGCGTTATAAGAATTTGAGCTGAATTTCCTTTTAAGAATGTTAATTAATGATAAATGTTAAAATGTAGTACAATTTTCATAACGCTGTAACTTTGGGAAAACATAATATTTTGATATGCTATAGGTGCTTTTTCGAAAGGATTTGAACGTAGCTTTCATTTAAAAACAGTTACAAGCATCTAGCTATTAATGCTAAAGAATTATAAGCATTTAAAAATCTAGTAACTTTTTTAGTGATTTTCTTTAATTGCCTGCAACTGGAGAAATATTGAGCGTTGGGGTCTATAACTCTGGCTTTTTCCATATTTTGACATCCGAAAACCTATCTCAAAGTTAGAGCAAAATCCGTGATCCGGAGATGTGATACTCTCCTAGTCAGCTAAAAATTTTATGACTACAACTTATCTTCTTAAAATTTTTGTCCAGTAGTGTACTTCGTTTTCCATGGCATAAATTAGATTTTTATCAATTCGCTTATTTTTTGAAATATAATCAAACCAACTCATCATATGCCGCTGATGCTCTTTACTATTTTCATGATCACTAAGTGATTCAGAAATGTTTTCCCAATTACGGAAACCTTTTCTAACAAATACATTATTACTGTCTTTTGAAAATAATTTACCATTTTACTTTACCATTTTTTAATTTTCGATAAAAATGATTAGACGAAAAATATATATTTTGTTTTTCGTACTGTCACGTAGAACTTTTAAAATTTGAGTCTTTATTTTGAAAAAACGCATAATCTTCTTTTAAATATTTTTCACGTCCGTTATCGCTTAAATCTAATGGCTACTTTGGGAGATCTTTCTGAACACCTTGGAAATAAAATAATTTGTAACTTATATACTTTAAATTTTTAATGAAATTAAGTTTTTAAAAATTATAATTTATATAAAAAATATACCTAACATCACATTTTTAAAGCCACTGTAGAATTATCACAACTAGAATTTATTCTGCAAACATTCTCATTAAAATGATTTTTAATTGATGTAACATTGTTCAAAGCATGAGCTAAAAAGATGTTAAAAAACAAAAAAGGATTATAATAAATATTTAAGTTAAATTGTCACGCATAAAATCAAATTATTTAAGATTTTTAAAAAATTACCTAATTCACTCTGATCCATGCTTTTAAACGTCAAAGAGTTAGACTCATTATTTAATTGACTGCCAGTAAAAGGTTCATCCATTATTTGGGCATTAATGATTTAAGAAACTTGGATTTTTTATCAAAATTCTCATTGTTTGAATTCAATTTTGATGCAACAGATTCGTTCCTCAATTCATCCATTGTGATTGGATAATTAGATGAAATATTTTTAAAAAATGAGTTTTTAAAAAGATGCCTTATATGTATTATGAAATTCTGTCCAACATTTTGAAGAAAATTTCAATCAATATAAATGAAAAAACATTACAATAAGATTAAATTCATATATCAAGATTCACACATAAATTAATACAAATATATTTTGTCAACAATGAGAAAAAGATGATTAATTGTTATAATTATTAAAATTTAAATAAAAATATACAGTAGTCATGAGACAGAAGCTATGTTTCTATTATATATAAGTATAGAGATTAGGCAGTATGGCACTTTCGGATGAAATCAAATTAAGCATTTGATATTTATGAAAAACTAATAATCTTTGAATAGATATAAACAAATGATTAAGATTATGATGATATAATTTAATTATAAAAGCATGGTTTCACAATTATTCAAGTAAATATTCGTCATGAAAAAGCTTTCTACGTAAGTATTGCTATACTCAAAAGCACAGATAAGAAATTCGCTACTCTTACGATGTAGCGAAAACATTATTCTTCAACTATAATTTTCCGAACGGTATATGCCACAAATTTTAAATTAAAAAATATCAAACTATAAGAATTACTAATGACCTGAATAATCTGTATATGATCTAGAAAAGTCAGTTGATGTATTTGTATATTCCTCATTTTGAATTCTAGTATTCTCCTTTGTACATATATTATTCTCATTTTTTATTTCACTTTGTTTCATTTTATTTGAATCAATAGTTCCAATAGTTTGAACTTCATTGTAATCATCATTACCGAAACAATTTGAACTTTTTGTATCAAATTCTGTGGTATCTAATGGAATATTTTGAATTTCAGATTTTTTAAGATTACCTACATTTATAGATTCTGTGAGAATAGATGAAGATGGTTTAAGAAAACTAGTCAATTTGGGTAGTTTGCTAAGTGATTTTTTTTTTTTTATTTTTCTTTTTTCCGTCCCACTAAGATATCTTTTTGAATCCATTTTTACGATTTAAATTTTAATATTCAATTATAAAATAGAATTGCGAGAGTAGATACTCTTATTATTGAGTTATTAAATATTATAAATTTATACTTCTAATTAAACACTAAATATCAAAGATCGATGAAATGAGCAGTTACGTTAAAAAAATCGTTAAAAGAAAGGTTAGGAAATCAACTCGTTCTCGAAAGAATCCGCACATAGATTGACAAGAAGAAAACATTCGAAACAGCAGTGCATGTTTCCATAATTTTTTTGCGAAATACACGTCGTGCGACTAAGTGTTGTAGAACATATTACGTGGAATTTTTTTATATACTGTAATACGCAGAATTGAGTAGGTTTCAATAGTTTGATTATTCATCATTGGGCAGTCTTTTATCAATATGATGAACTCTATATTATTTTATAATATATGTAAGATACTATAATGAATTTAAAAAATGATATAATAAGTAACCAATTAATCGACGCGACTCGCATTATCTTGCAACTATTTGGCTGTCTAAGTGCTACAAAGTCTTTCATTGGCCGGATTTTTTGGAACTATTTTAAAATTACTTTTTAATAATTTCAACTTAAAATAACCAAAGTATGAATATATTGCAAATTAAGGCAGATTTAATTGTTAGTGATAGTCTTATTTTAAATAGTAGTAAATTCTATGTCTTTATTATCGATGATCAAAATATAAATAAAATAATGATAAACAAATTTTTACTTTCTTTTAAAATCTTTTGAAAATTGCTATTCTATATTTATAAAAAAATCATCTATCAAAATCAATTTACATTATTTTATAAGGATTTATTAATTATTTTAAATATTTTGTCAAATATAATTGTATTTTGGAGGTTTTTAATGGCTCAGTGATAGGTCCGTAATTCGATGATCTGAGTTCGAATTTTCGTCTCGGATGATTGATACAAGCAGTATATACTGTACGTTACATATGCTTTATTAATAAACATGCTGAAAACCTTTGATGATAGCATTATACAGTCAAACAGCGACGTTTTATGTAACAGCTTAATACAATTTTTTTTAAATGATTGTATTCTGACAAAATATTTTAAATAATTTCCTTTATAGATTAATTGTTTATTAATTTTTTGCTCATAGCTATAGGTATAATTAAATATTTCATATTTCATATCTCTATGTACTTTTTCTTTCACAAATTTTATATTTTTACATCTTAACATTTTTTATCTATATTATTTAATATTATATTCTTTGATCGAACTACTATGGATAAATTAATTATTTATCGTGTATAAAAAAAATAATGAAATTTATTTGTTTTATTGAAAAGTATCAAAATTTTTTTAGTGCAAATACTTTTGCAAACATTAAAAAATAAAAGAAGAGGAAAATTTAATTTTTTTGTTCGACCCTTGTTTTCTACTCTAAAGCGGAGCAAGATACCATACTTAAGGGAAAAAATTTTTATATCTTAATTTAGTTAAGAACCTAACAATCTGCTTAATAAATATAAAAACTTTTGTAGCGATCATCGATACAAAAGTTTTAATATTTATTTAATAGATTATAATATTCTTTACTAAATTAAGATATAAAAACTTTCTTCTTTAAGTATGGCATCTTGCCCCGCTTTACTGTATAAATTTTACAAACTAAAAAAAATTTTTTCATTTAATACTTGCAAACATTTTTTCAACAACCTTATTCTATTCAGATCCCCCTGACAACCGGGGCCCGGGGTTATAGTCCTACCTAGCCCCTCCTTTAATCCGCCCCTGTTACCAAAAGTGAAAGACAAGGAGCGCTGCGCTTCTCTCTTGGTCCCTCGGCGAATGAGATTCAAACACGCGAACCGGCCTACGGCGGGCTTTTTATTCAAATTTGAATTAGTATTTAATTTCCAAAAAATTAATAATCCATCAAAAATTTTATCATAAAAAATTCTATCATATATTTTTCTGTATTCTTCGATTAAAAATAAATTTTTCTAACTATTATTTTTTTCTTTATTTTAAAAATACATTAAAACCGATCTATTTTACCGACCGAACCTTTATATTTACTTAATTAAAATTTTTACTTCATTTTAATAATAAAAATGTATTTCGGACTCGTTGCACACATTATTACAAAATCTTTTCAATGCAAGAATTCTGTAAGGATTCATGAACTATTTTGGTAATACTTCATAAATCTTTTATACATCTTCCGTTGAAAGCATTTTGTAAGAATGATATGAATCATTTATAAAATATCTCATTGTATTATTTCTAAAAGGAATATACCCCAGATATAGAATTATTATAGAATCCTTTCCATGGAAGAATATTGAAAGGATTCATGAATTCTTTTAGTAATAATTCATGAATCTTTTATACATCTTCCGTTTGAAGGATTCTGTAGAAACTTTATTCTTTCATTTATAATTTAGGAATTAATTTAGAATTAATACATTCATATATACACATATATATATCGCCCATTCTCTGTCAAATCGAAAGACAAAAAATTTTTTTTCGCTAAAAATTATTTATTATTAGTACATATTTTTAAAGCTGCAAAGCTTCAAAGTTGAACTAAAACCATATTTTTGACATTTTTGACTAATTTTAGGCTTAAATTACTCAGTTGGGTTGCATTTCAAAAATATATTACTAAAAAACTTTTTTGTTCCAAATATTCTTAATTTTCAAAAAAAAAGTAATTCATAAGTGCTAATTTAGTCATTCGCTGAGATAAAGTCATTTAAAACATTGAAATAACACTTTTCAAGGTTTCGAACCATGATCCCATGTACAAAAAACTCATCGAAGCAGGTAACATATGTATAAATATGGCCTAAAGATTTCAGAGTGGACATCCCTGGCGATGCTTTAAGAAAAATAATGTAATTAGAAATAATGAAAAATTTGATTTTTAGATGAATTTATTAAGTTTTAAGCTTGAAATTATTTCAAAATAATTTGCAAAATGATACTACGCGAGTTGTATTGGAATTAGTTACTCCACTTTTTTTTATAAAATTGATCACTTAATTTCAGAATTATCAAATCTGTCTTATTGTGGAATAGGATAATAGCTTAAAATAAATAAATTGACTTTATGTGTCTATTTATGAAATAATGGTATCGATGATAAGTTAAAAAAATCTTATAATTGTTTAAGAAAGTTTTTTTCATGTTTTTAGTATACATTAATTGTCACTAAAGTGAAAATAATTTTGAAGATTGTTATGGATGAATGTACAAGTGATAAATATATTTTATGGGGATTTCGACTTGTACAACCTCAAAAAATATGGTATATCAATATATCCAAAACTGACATTAGTTTAATCGTATATCACTGACAATGAGAATGAATTTATTTAATATTAATATATACCAATGTTTGTGACAAGCTGATTTTAATTATTTGATTGAATAGCTCCTAAGTTTTTATACATGATTGGATTCAATTATTGCTGTCACAGCATTGGATGAATTCAAATTAAAATGAAAATCAATTTTCATAAAATGGGAATGTTATTTACTAATGTGAATATAATAAGCTACTCTAAGAAAATACAGCAGGAATTAGAATCAATCATTTTCTAAAACTTAACTTAAGAATATAGATGAGTAGGTACTTTAATTTCAACAAGACTCGAGAAATGAAATTCAAGTCAGTGTCTATTATCCACCAAGTCTATAAAAAATATAATCATTCACCTGTTATTCACATTTTTATTATTTATCTGTTTTGTTATAAATAGAATGCTCACTCACCCTGAATCACACTATTTACACCTTGTAATAACAAAAGTTAATTCAAAGTATCAACCATTATTTTAAACAATTTTGGCAGGACATACATTCATACATGTTTTAAAGTACCCTGTTAAAAAAATTTATATGAATTTTTATATAAATTTTCAATATAAATTTTTCATATGAATTATTCATATATTCAATATGCATGTTTGTTTCATTTTTATACATTGAAAAATTCATATGAAAAATTTACATGAAAAATTCGAATCAAAAATTCATATAAAAAATTAATATGAAAAATACATATAAATAATTTATATGAAAAATCCAAATGAATAATAATCATGGTGATCATCTCATTATTTTTATATGGGAAAAGTATAAAAAAACTTCAAAATGCAAACTGCAATTTTTTATAAGAATTATTCAATATAAATAAAATGAAAAAAATATATATTGAATATATAAAAAATTCATATAAGAAATGTAGATTACAAATTCATATGAATTTCCTTCACCACGGTACTTTAAAACATGTATGAATGTATATACTGACAAAGGGTACCCCCCGTTAAAATAGTCAATTTTGTCCTGTCCCTGAAATTTTTGTTTGACCTTGTAACTTTGTTTTGGATAAAAAAAATAGTTTTTATCATATTTGCAGACTACGATACCCCTCCCCGTGTCCACAGCATGGAAAAAATAACTTTTTATAACTTTAAAGGATGAAAAAAAAATTCAAACTCTTTCTATTTTCACGGGAAATGCAGTACAGGGCCAATTCTCGCAAAAAACTTGTATTTTGTTTAAAATTACTTGCCTGAATTTGTCCAGATATTTCCTGTTGGTGCGCTATAGTTAAAATTGCAAAAAACTCATTTTTTCGACGTTTTTGGCTGATTGTAGTTCATTTGCAGACTTCGTATTATTGTTTATATTATAAAATTGTATTCTAGAACTTTATTTATAAATTTAATTATGCAATTAAGTCAGAAAAATAAGATTTACAAATATCCGCATCATATTTTTGCACGAATCCACATTTTTGATGAGGTATTTAAACACTTCTTCCATGATTTTGTTGATATTTCATTATTTTATATGTGACAAAATCTTTTAAATATTATATTGCTTTAATAAGAACAAGAATAGAATTTTTGAGTACTGAGTAACAACTACAACTTCTAGCCTTAGACTTAAGTGAAGTCTATGAATTCGAGCCATAAAAAACATTGATGGCCCTAATTCATAGTCGTGTCTTGAGTATTAAGTATGACTTAAAACTTAAGTTTCGTTACTTGAGTATCAGCTGTTACATTAATTGAGTGCTACATGAAGAGGTTATCACGTTTAGTTATGAAACAAAATCACACAAATAAGATAGTCGTCGGTAAGGATGTAACACTCAATTGAAGTAACAGCTGATACTCAAGTAACGATACTTAATTTTTAAGTCATACTTAATACTTAAGACACGACTATGAATTCGGGCCTAAGTTTGGGCAAAAGAAAAGTAACATGTAAAATATTTTGTAAATAGAATAACGAATATTAGTATTGAAACAGTATTACGAATATTATTATAAAAAATAAAATCCTATATTTGTTAATTTTATATATTTATTTTTAACGAAATTGTAGTTTAAGACGATAATATTATTTCATGTGCTATATTCCAATATTAGAATAACATTGTATGATAAAAATTGATTCAATATTAAATGGTTTATTACAATTATTATTGTAGATGTTTAAGAAGATCTTTCGATAAAACTTAAGGGCAAAATATTCGAATTATAATTTGTATATGGTTAAGAAAATAAATCCAAAACCTTTGATAATACATAGCGCTATTACGCGCTAAAAAAAGCGCGTTGTTTTTAGCAACAACTTGCTATTCCTCATAAATATAGTTATAAAAGTAATGTATTTCTGTTACTTCAATTGAATGTTACATCCTTACCGACGACTATCTTATTTGTGTGATTTTGTTTCATAACTAACTGTGATAACCTCTTCATGTAGCACTCAATTAATGTAACAGTTGATACTCAAGTAACAAAACTTAAATTTTAAGTCATACTTAATACTCAAGACACGACTATGAATTAGGGCCATTAATGTTTTTTATGGCTCGAATTCATAGACCCAACTCAAGTCTAAGGCTAGAAGTTGTAGTTGTTACTCAGTTCTCAAATATTCTATCCTTGTTCTTCTCATGGAAACAGAGTAAGAACATAGATATATATCTAAGAACTGAGTAATGACTATAACTTACAGCCTAACGATTGTTAATTGAGTTACGTTACTGGATTCGTACCTATATCAATGGCGATAATATAATACTTACAAATGTCATATAATAATTGCGAATAATATGCGCTTTTTAACAAAAATATATTTAATATTGTTATATTAATATGAGACATGTAAACAAGATTTCAATGTACTCGCATGCTCACATTTTTTTACACAGTGTAAAAATGGACCACATAGCTCTCACGAAAGTGTGACTTAAGTGCAGATTTAGATTACATAGTGTTAAAAATGCCAAAGTCAAGGTTCATATTATTAAATCATGATGATGATGTTTGTATTGATAAGTTTTTCTTACGAAATATAAATTCATATGTAATCTCAAGATTTTATCACATATAAAGTAGTTAAATATCAACAAAATCACGAAAGAAGTGTTCAAATACCTCATCAAAAATGTGGATTCGTGCAAAAATATGATACGGATATTTATAAATCTTATTTTTCTGACTTGATTGCATAATTAAATTTATTAATAAAGTTCTAGAATACAATTTTTTAATATAAACAATAATACGAAGTCTGCAAATGAGCTACAATCAGCCAAAAACGTCGAAAGAATGAGTTTTTTGCATTTTTAATTATAGCGCACCAACAGGAAATATCTGGAAAAATTCAGGCAAGTAATTTTAATCAAAATACAAGTTTTTTTGCAAGAATTGGCCCTGTACCGCATTTCTCGTGAAAATAGAAAGAGTTTGAATTTTTTTTTCATTCTTTTAGGTTGTATAGCATCATCAAATCTTTATGAAAAAATTCTACGTAATTTGTAACCATTTAAGCTATAAGCACGATTTTCTTGGGGTTTTTTTACCGACTAGATGCGGAGAAAGAAAATAAATAGTGTAAAAGTCATTTTTTTCATGCTGTGGACAGGGGGAGGGGGGTCACGGTCTGCAAATATGATGGAAACTATTTTTTTTTAATCCAAAACAAAGTTACAAGGTTAAACAAAAATTTCAGGGACAGGGCAAAATTGACTATTTTAACGGGGGGTACCCTTTGTCAGTATATACATTCATACATGTTTTAAAGTACCGTGGTGAAGGAAATTCATATGAATTTTTAATCTGAATTTCTTATATGAATTTTTTATATATTCAATATATATTTTTGTTATATTTTTTTTATATTAAAGAATTCATATAAAAAATTGCAGTTTGCATTTTGAAGTTTTTTCATACTTTTCCCATGTAAAAATAATGAGATAATGACCATGATTATAATTCATTTGAATTTTTCATATAAATTATTTATATGTATTTTTCATATTAATTTTTTATATGAATTTTTGATTCGAATTTTACATGTAAATTTTTCATATGAATTTTTCAATGTATAAAAATGAAACAAACATGCATATTGAATATATGAATAATTTATATGAAAAATTTATATTGAAAATTTATAAAAAAATTCATATGAATTTTTTCAACAGGGTACTTTAAAACATGTATAGATGTATATCCTGACAATATTGTTTAAAATAATGGTTAATACCTTGTAATAACTTTTGTTATTACAAGGTGTAAATAGTGTGATTCGGGGTGAGTGAGCATTCTATTTATAACAAAAAAGATAAATAATATAAATGTGAATAACAGGTAAATGATTATATTTTTTTATAGACTAAGTGGATAATAGACACTGACTTAAATTTCATTTCTCGAGTCTTGTTGAAATTAAAGTACCTACTCATCTATATTCTTAAGTTAAGTTTTAGAAAATGATTGATTCTAATTCCTGCTGTATTTTTTTAGAGTAGCTTATTATATTCACATTAGTAAATAACATTCCCATTTTATGAAAATTGATTTTCATTTTAATTTGAATTCATCCAATGCTGTGACAGCAATAATTGAATCCAATCATGTACAAAAACTTAGGAGCCATTTAATCAAATAATTAAAATCAGCATGTCACAAACATTGGTATATATTAATATTAAATAAATTCATTCTCATTGTCAGTGATATACGATTTAACTCATGTCAATTTTAGATGTATTGATATACCATATTTTTTGAGGTTGTACAAGTCGAAATCCCCATAAAATATATTTATCACTTGTACATTCATCCATAGCAATCTTCAAAATTATTTTCACTTTAGTTACAATGAATGTATACTAAAAACATGAAAAAAACTTTCTTAAACAATCATAAGATTTTTTTAACTTATCATTGATACAATGATTTCATAAATAGACACATAAACTCAATTTATTTATTTTCAGCTATTATCCTATTCCACAGTAACACAGATTTGATAATTCTGAAATTGAGTAATCGATTCTATAAAAAAAAGTGAATTAACTAATTTCAATACAACTTGCGTAGTAGATAGATAGATAGATAGATATGGATTTATTTTGTACGAAAAGTACAAAAAATCGTGTAATACATGAAATAATAAGTAATAATTCTATATAAAGTATTGCACATAATAAGATAAGATATCACAGTCAATTATTAAAATTAATATATAATACTGTATCAGTAAGTCACCATGTAAAAGTGATATCACAGACTATTCTAAATACACGGAGAAAAGATAAATTACAATAAAAAACAGTTTCAAATATCTATCAGTCATTGAATTAAAATACATAATTTAAAAAAGGAATCACTGTCATGACATCAATAAAAATAAAATTGGACAATACTATCAAAATAAAATTGGACAATACTATAAAAATAAAATTGAACAATACAATAACAAAGTAATAGTAAATAATTAAAAAATAAAATAATAATTACATTTAAAGAATAAAAACAATACCGAAGATGTCATGACTTCTAATAAAAACAGAACCACTCATACTTTCCGCATACATTCATCCATCATTCACGCTAATAAATACATTTACACCTTAAATCTATATATTGGACAAAACAAAATAAATTAACACAAAAATTAAAATACTTAAAATTAATTTCACTCGAGGTCAAGTAAGTACGTTCTCAAAGCCGACTTAAGCCTGCCGAGCGATGGCAGATTTTTTATATAAGCAGGCAGGGAGTTCCAAAAATGCGCACCTTGAACTTGAAAGGAATTTCTTCCAGTCTCAGTACGCATTAAGTGCACCACGAAGTCCTTAATCTCTCCCCTAGTGGCTACCTTAGGTACATATCTAGTGAAGAGACTCACTAGATACTCGTGAGCATTCATGCGCACAATTTTGTACATTAGTACAGCCATAAAATACTGTCTCTTTGAATCAGTACACAGCCAACCAAGCGCAGATCTATGAGGAAAGATATGATCGCCCATCCTACGCCTAATACATATCTCAGACAAGAATTTTGTAGTCTTTGTAATTTTCTTCTTAACCCCTGCGAAGCATCAAGCAGAACTACTAAGCAGTAGTCGAGGTGCAGAAACAGCAAGGCGGCTGCGAGTTGTTTACGCAGGGCCTCAGTGGTGTACCGACGGAAGAACCGTAAACTATACATCATTCTATTAAATTTTTTAGTCACCATATTAATTTGCGGCTCCCAAGACAACTTAGCGTCAAGCACAACACCGAGGCTCGTAACGGTATCAGAGAAAGAAATGCCGGCACCTTCCTCAAGCTCAATCGTTCTTGGCTCACCAGCATAAAAGTCATTAATAAAACGACTACTGCCAAAAACGATCGCCTTAGTTTTGCTTGCATTTAATGTGAGAGAAGCATCGACAGCCCACCCCAACACCGCCCTGGCCACTCTCTGCATAATACGAATACCTTTATTCAGATGTTCATAAGGGACCTGAGTATAGATTTGGAAGTCATCAACATATAATATGTGCTTTAAAAAACAGGGGTCGAGCGTGTCACGTATTTTATTGATGTAAAGGCAAAACAACAGAAGCCCCAGCACTGAACCCTGTAGAACTCCTAGATTGATTGTTAGCCAATCCGAATCCTCTTTTAAATGTATAGAAACCATTTGTTTCCTACCTGATAAATAGGAGTTGATCCACTCGAGTGCAGCCCTGGAAAACCATATCAATCTAAGCCTCGCAAGCAATTTGGAAGGGGAGATCGTGTGTAATGCCTTACTAAAGTCAAATAGAAGTAGTATCGTGGCAAGTTTCTTGTCAAGACCTGATCTTATGTCGTCTGTAAGTTTAAGTATGGCAGTCTGCGTAGAATGATGCCTTCTAAAGCCAGTCTGCAAAGAGTCAAGTATTTTGTGTGTCATAATATACTCCTGCAGTTGGTCATGAGCAATCTTCTCGAAAACCTTTGAAAGTAAACATAATATTGCTATGGGCCTAAAATCTTTAGGCATTTTAGGTGCAGAGCACTTCTTTAAAGGCACAATGCGTGCGCGCTTCCAAAGGCAAGGGAAGACCCCCCGTGCAAAAAAAGAATTGAACAGAGTCACAAGATGCTCTCCAATAACCGGTAGTGCTTTAAGTACACACTCTGCGGGATCCTCGCCACAAGCCTGTGATGAAAAATGCGAAATCGCAAGGATTACATCATTAATATTAATTGGTTTGAGACAAAAGGACTTTTAATACACTCAGAAAGAATCCTTTTACGTTTCGCAGTATCATCGTGTGGCGAGATTGACATTCCTGCAAAATGTGCATTAAGCTCATCTAGAGTGAATCCATTCAAGTCACCTTGAGGTCCGGACAGGAGTCCCAGGTCTTTTAACTCCTTCCACACATTACCTCCAGCAAAAGCATCGAACAGTCTATTATGATAATAATTTGTTTTAGCTTGTTCCGTCTGTTCGTCTATTGTTTTACGCAGCTGCAAAAATTCGGAGAGATTTCGCTCCTCCTTTGTCCGTTTAAATCTACGATACGTGGCATCTCTCTTGTACCGCATCTGCGACAACTCTTTATCAATCCAAGGAAATTTATCTTCACCAATTTTAAGTGTTTTTAGTGACGCTAGATTCTGTATTACTGCCGTAAGGTTGTCACAGAGGCAGCAAAGTGCAGATTCTGGGTCAACTGTACCAACTGTGAATGGCGTCCAATCACGGCCGGCCAAACTCTGTACCAATAAGTTTGGACAGATATCTTTATAATTCCTATACTTAATTATTTTATTATCTGTCTTGATGTGATGACAAGAAATACATACATCAATTAAATTGTGCCGACTGTGAAAATTCGCCGGTAAGTTGCACGCGTCAAGTTCTGTGTCATTATCGTCAACAAGAATCAGGTCAATCCACGTGTGAGACGTTAGAGTGTGATGCGTGGCACCATGCTGAACCAACTGTAACGAAAGCTCAGTCGACAATTTATTAATTAATTTGGCATCACTGCTTTCACGCAAGAGATCGGCATTCAGGTCTCCCATTATAATTGTATGAGAGTATTCAGAATCAAAATTTCTTAAGTTATTCAAAAAATCGGTAGTTTTAAAAAAGGAAATTGCAGGAGGTCGATAAATAACAGAAACCAACACGGCTTCGGAGCTGCCCAATTGCACGGAATAAAAAAATATACTCAGGTACTTTCGGTTTATTTTCACTATGATTAGTTTGAGTATCCGAAGTAGCCAAAATAGTGCACTTTAAATTGTCTTTAACATACAAAGCAACTCCTCCACCACGCAAGTTTCTGTCCTGTCTGAATACTTTATACCCTTTGACCCGAATGACGTCATCTGAAACAGACGGACCCAGCCAGGTCTCAGACACTCCAAATATGTCGCAAGAACGACCATTACTTAGAAACTCACGTACCTGCCCAATTTGAGCCCTCAACGAAATCACATTCAGAAAGCACGCTCGCAGTTCGACCCTCCTCCCTGTACGACTCTCAGAGAAGGCCCAGTGCAGTCATTGGGGAGAGGCCACACTCGACGTTACTCCATTATTTGTACTTAATAATTGATTTGTCGACATATTTCGTTGATGTTCAGAGGCTTCATTATCATCACATATATTATTATTATTATTGCACTTAATATTCGATGGAGTTTCAGAGTTTACATTTATTACATGTACACCGTCTTTTAATTTCTTACTTTTTGTCAATAAATTATCTAAATCATTTTCATTGAAAAAATTGTGAGCTCTCTCCCCTCTCTCCCTCCTCACCAGAAATTTACCATGTCTGTGCCAAACAAATTTAAAGCCTTTTTCTTTGGCATACTTTTTTAACTTTTTAAAATTAACATATTTTTCTTTAATAAATATCAAGCCGTGGCGTTTGATGGCTGGAAGACTGCCAAGGAGGGAGGGATTAAGATCCGCTGTCGAAAAACCTGTGAATTGACGTTTAGCCTCAAAAACCTTTTACACCAGGTCCTCCTCAGAAAGTCTAACCAGCAATGAAAACCGACCCCTCGGGCCACTGATCCCACGATCTGTAGACACCTCGTTAACATCATCATGTTTAGCGATTTTCTTAACTAAAATTACATTTGTACGCTTGATTGCCGGAGGAATGATACCGAGAACGGCACAGGCGTAATCATCCGGCCCAACATTAACTACTGAACAGTCAAATTCGCCAGAGATCACCAATGTACCACTCACAGAGCCACACTCCGTCTCAACTTGACGAGGTGCCTTCTCACTAATTACAGTATGAGTATGTGGTGTTTGTGGCATTTCTACAGATTTAGATGTGTGTAATGTATGCTCATTCATTCCCGTGAGATCCGCGACGGCCTGCGCCACGCCAGCTACCCCGGTTGTAAGGTCAAAGAAACCCTTGTCCACTCCGTGAAACTCGTTATTAAAAAAGGTTTGAATATTATTAGATTTACAACTAATTGTTTTATTATACGTTTCAATTTTATTATTTAGAGCAGACAAGAAATTCCTTTCCGAAGTGACTATTATTTCCCTAAGTTTGCGATTTTCCTCTAACAGCTGCATCTGCTCAATTTTTAATTTTTTAATATATTCATTCTGTATATCAATTTTGGACACAATATCCCGCAGGCCTTTGTCAAAATTTTGAACTTGGCTCTTTAAAGCCAAAAATCGATCAAAAGAATTTAGTATTGTGTCAAGCCTGCCAGATAGTGCGTCCTCTAGAGCAGATACAGCTGCCTGCAATGAGGAAGAATCTAAGTCACTTCGGACTACATCAGAATTATTTTTCTTGAAATTATTACTATTATTATTATTATTCGGGGCAGCGAGCGCAGCGCCACCTCCCAATAGTTTATTAGATAAAGACATACTTATTCTACTTCTTCCTCCATCCGCCGTGGCACCGCTGTTGTTGGACAAAGTTTGCGATGATGAAGTAGTTTTCACTCTTTGAGGCTGCTTCTGTGAGGTGTTGACAGATGTCACTTTCGAGTCAGTTCTTGATGGTGTAGAGGCACTGATGGGCTGATTAGGAGCAGCTTTGCGTGCGGCCTGTAAAACTCCATTGGCCTTGATGCTTCCACCGGCAGACGACATTGAATTATTTCGTATTTTTTCCATGCACCTTTTATACTCGTATTTTGTGCCATTTTCCATTTTTGAGCGAGTCATGCATTTCGCATGACAGCGCTGCCGGCATGTGAAACACAAATGGAGCTTTGCCATACCCAATTTATCATTAGTGGATAGCTTACAGATCGCACAACTGTCCATAACTCCGACCTCTTGTGTATACTCCTTAAAGGGTGAGGTAAACTTCTATCTTATTGGTCAAGGAGTAAATTGAAAAATTAGCCACCAGGATCTCTGCCTGCAGATGAAAATTGCCTCCCAACTAACTTCAAAACTGCAATAATTATAACCTCTAAAGTTCAGCGTCTTGATGTAAATTATAAGATAAAATGCAAGGACCGCTAATAAAACTGATGATTTATAGCTGAAATGGTGCCTTGCAAATTAAGCGTGCAAGAATCTGTAAGAAAAACGCCCTAGGGCACAAAAATGCAGTACCAGAATAAAAATAATAAGAGTTAAAAATAAAGCGTGTATAACTACTTACAGATGGAGGGAGTATCATTTTGCAAATAATCTTAAAATAATTTCAAGTTTAAAACTTCAGAAATTTATCTAAAAATCACATTTTTCATTATTACTACGTTTTTTTTTTAATTTCATTTTTATTTTTTCCAAGATACCGCCAAGGATGTTCACTCTGAAATTTTTAGGTCATATTTATACATATATTACCTGCTTCGATGAGTTTTTCGTACATGGGATCATGATTCGAAACCTTGAAAAGTGTTATTTCAATGTTTTAAATGACTTTAGCTCAGCGGGTGGCTACATTAGCACTTATAAATTACTTTTTTTTTCAAAATTTAAAATATTTGGAACAAACAAGTTTTTCAGTAATATATTCTTAAAACACAACCCAACTGAATAATTTATGCCTAAAATTAGTCAAAAATGTCAAATATATGGTTTTAGCCAAACTCTGAAGCTTTGTAGCTCTGAAAATATGTACTAAAGAGATCTATAAAAATTCTGAGTGGTCCATAATATGGAAAAAAACCATTTTACCAATTTTTAGCGAAAAAAATTTTTTCGTCCTTTGATTTGAGAGAGAATGGGCGATATATATTCCTTTTAGAAATAATACAATGAGATATTAATAAATAATTCATATCATTCTTACAAAATGCTTTCAACGGAAGATGTATAAAAAGATTTATGAATTATTACCAAAATAGTTCATGAATCCTTACAGAATTCTTTTATCAAAAAGATTTTGTAATGATATGTAAATTTTTCATAAAAGATTTTATGGTATTAATTTTAAAAGAATAATATCCCAAACATAAAATTATTTTAGAATTTTTACGATGAAGCATTTTTTTAAAATTACGATCCTTACTTGCATACTTTTAGAATCCTTTCAGAATTGATTCATGCTGTATGGGATTATGTGCACTAATCAATTTAAAAATTATTTGAGAAGAAATTGAAGCCAATCTCTTGAAGAATGGAAACTGATAATAATTCATGACGATTTATTGGGCAAAGTAAGAGATAAAAAACAAATTGAGATTATAGTTTATAAAATATTCATTCATATAATATTCGATAAGGGCATAAGAAGAATTTTCGACTCAATACGAATATCTCAGTTATCTGCTAAAAAAATAATTTGTTGTAAAAATCAATTTTTATTACTTAAGTTTTCTATTCTGTGCATAATATTGATTTGTAAGGTAAATAACGTTTCTGATTTTTTCAAATATTTATAATGGATATCGAATATTTTTATTCAAGTTATATATATGAAATATGTAATAGATGTGTTTTATTATTATAAATTTTTTCAGAAATAAACGTTTAAATATTGAACGTCTGTTGATTACTCAGCCAAAACGCATATAATTTCATAATTATAAAATACTTTTTTTCCTTCGTTATTCCATGTTTTTCAAAATTGATGTTTAGATATTGCACGTATCTCGATCACTCGGTCAAAATGTATATAACTATAATATTTTAATATGATTCTTATCATGAATTCTTTTAAAAATAAACATTTAAATATTGAACGTGTAACGATAACTCTACCAAAATGCATAGAACATTATAATTTTAAAATGCTTTTCTTATTTCTATTTATTGTTTTCTAAAATTGATGTTTAACTATTGCACGTATGATGATGGCTTAGCTAAAATGTATATAACTTCATAATTGGTTTCTCATAGAGAAAGCATTGTATCGATAAAAAAATTATTTTATTTTTTCACTAATTTGTGCATATTTGTACTCAGGAAGTCGAAAAAAGTGGTGTATATGTACGCGTGTGTGTGTGTGTTCGCATATAATTATTTTTTTGTCTAACTCGTGCGGAAAATATTTTAAATTGGTTTTTTTAGCATTGTTTCAATTTCAAAGTCATATTAAAAATTTTAAAACAATTTTGACTGTTCATTTTTTTTTTTATTTTACGCAAACTGCACAAAGAATTCGCTCAAAAATTTGCATGGAAATTATTTCCGATTGCTAAAAAAGGAAAACTTTTGAAAACTAATTTTCCTAGCTTAGTTATAATTGAAGGGCCGGATGCAATAAGGGGGTATGCGCTCGAAACCTGCAAAAGAAGTGGCCCCTCGCAAGTGAAGCAGTTAAATAAAAAAAATTAAACAATTGCTTTTTTTTAAATACTGCTATATAGAGAATAAAAAAACACAACTTTTTTTATGTAAAGTTTTTTTACTAAATGTTTACTTTTAAAGAAAAAAATTAAAAACTGACTTGTAGAAAATGTAATTTTTAATGAGTTTTTAAAACATAAATCGCTGTATCTCAGCCAAATATGATCGGATCGTTCTGAAATTTCGTACACTTACGGGGGATACTCTAGCGCTAGCAATAAGATCATAAAAAGCGATAAAATTAATAATTTATTTATAACAATTTAATGAGAAGGTGATAAAGAGCATTTATTGACATTTTTTCAATGTAGCTCGTAAAGTCGCGCGCGCGACAGCGCGTAAGATATCATTGAGTACCTCAAAAGTAAACTAAGTGGATTAATTAATAACACTGAAAGTAAAAGTTATGAAGGATTCAATAAATATTTAGATATTTCTATAATGTATACCAATAAAATATATAGCATTTATTAATAAAATACAATTTTCACTTTCTTTTTAATAAGTTTTATTGTTCTTTTTATCTTGTTTTAGATATTATTAGCGTGCTAAGTTCATGCAACTTAAAATCTTAGCGAAATATAAATAATTTAATTATTTGTATAATAATACATATATTTTATACAAAGAGTACCCCCCGTTAAGATAGGTAAAATGCCCTCCCTCATATATTTTAAAACTAATATTTTTTCTTGTTTTTATAGTAATTAAGATTAGGTTTTGTTATATTTATAGTTTCCTAACACATACCCTAACCTCAACATAACCTAAAAATCACTTTTTTTATAAAATTTTTTTTTATCTGGAAGGATGAATGATATTAATCCCGCGAAAAACATATGACTAGGTCTTAGCACTCTTTTCAACTGTGATTTTTTACGAGTCCTAGAAAGCAGTTTTTCTAACCTAAAAATAACATTTAAATCATAAAATCTCCGTAACTTTGCTCTGGAAGGGGCTATAAGTAATTTTCTGAGCTTAAAATTTGTATTTTTAAAAAACAAATGAAGTTTATGATGACCAAAAATTCGATTCTGGCATGGCGCCATGGCGAAAAACTCGAAAAACCATTTTTTCATAGGTTTTCTGTCGGTTGTTAGTCTCTAGCAACTCACAAATCATTTTTAAAGAAAAAAAAATAGCTTCATTGGATTCTACGTGAAAAAATACATTGAAAATATGCATAATAACTTTAGGAATACTTGGATGCTGTTACAAAACAATTAAAAAAATAAAATAATTCTAAAATTATTACATAGCTACTTTGCGTCGTTGCTGCATTTTATGTTTTTATGACCTTGGTCATCTCTTTAGAGTCTCAAAGCTACTATTCAATGCATCTATAGGCAAATTATGTCCACTACACCCGAAAAACAGAGACAAATACTAGACAGATAACGTTAACTCCTATATGTACATATATATATATATATATATATATATATATATATATATATATATGGGAATAACTTGCTATCCCCGTATATACATAAGGAATAGTGAGTTGTTCTTAGGAAACGCAAATTATTTTTCTTATACATAGATAAAAAACCAATGTTTATCTATTCCTGTAACTATTCTTTTTAGTGTTCTTTTTTAGCTTGTAAGAGACCTAACATGTTTTCTGTCCTCCATAAATCACGAACTCGGTAGATTTGAACAATTAAATGATTCTAATTAGGTTCCAAATTCAAAAATTAAAAGATCATCATCTCTTTAGAGTCATAAAGCTACTATTCGATGTATTTACAGCCAAATTACGCCTATTGCACGCTAAAATAAAATTTTTAAACATAACTGAAGTAACGGTCGTATCATCTGTCTTTTTGTATTACAGTAGACTCTGGATACAAGAGAATCAACGGGCCTTCAGGAGAGGAATTTTCTTGAAAATTCTTTCATACAAAAAGTCCCCAACACGCTCGAGTCAAAAGTGATACTCACACCTACTGTTTTGTTGTGTGAGTTGTATCCAACATGCGTGTATATTCTGTCTCTCTCACTTTCATAGTGGTGGGATAACGCAAATACTTAGGCTCACGCCCATATTTAGAAGAAAGAGCTCGAAATCTCTTATATCGTTATCTCTTGTATCGAGAGATCACTGAATCATTAGAGAGACAAAGACGGAATAAGGTTTTAGTAACAATCGTGTTGGGTCTATAAATTCGAGCCTGAAAGTACACTTCTATGTAAGCATTTATATTCTTTGTTAGAACTGCCACAATTATGATTTGTCTTCAGGCCATTATACGCAAAAAATAGAGTAGCAACCGATATAAGAAATACATTGCTTCTACATATATGAGAATCAAGCGCGTTGTTTCTAGCAACAGCTCACTATTCTTTGTATATATATATATATATATATATATATATATATAAAAAATACAACACTTAGAGTTCTAGAAAGCCATATTTTTTTGTTACTAAAACCTTATTCCATCTTTGTCTCTCTAATGATTCAGTGATCTCTCGATACAAGAGATTGCGATATAAGAGATTTCGAGCTCTTTCTCCTAAATATGGGTGTGAGCCTAAGTATTTGCGTTATCCCACCACTATGAAAGTGAGAGAGACAGAATATACACGCATGTTGGATACAACTCACACAACAAAACAGTAGGTGTGGGTATCACTTTTGACTCGAGCGTGTTGGGGACTCTTTGTATGAGAGAATTTTCAAGAAAATTCCTCTTATGAAGGCCCGTTGATTCTCTTGTATCCAGAGTCTACTGTAATACAAAAAGACAGATGATACGACCGTTACTTCAGTTATGTTTAAAAATCTTATTTTGGCGTGCAATAGGCGTAATTTAGCTGTAAATACATCGAATAGTAGCTTTATAACTCTAAAGAGATAATGATCTTTTAATTTTTGAATTTGGAACTTAATTGGAATCATTTAATTGTTCAAATCTATCGAGTTCGTGATTTATGGAGGACAGAAAACATGTTAGGTCTCTTACAAGCTAAAAAAGAACACTAAAAAGAATAGTTACAGGAATAGATAAACATTGGTTTTCTATCTATGTATAAGAAAAATAATTTGCGTTCCCTAAGAACAACTCGCCATTCCTTATGTATATACGAGGGATAAGTTATTCCATATATTATTTTATATATATATATATATATATATATATATATATATATATATATGTATATATAGGAGTTATAGTTATCTGTCTAGTATTTGTCTCTGTTTTTCGCGTACAGTGGACGTCATTTGCCTATGAATTCATTGAATAGTAGCTTTGAGACTCTAAAGAGATGACCAAGGTCATAAAAACATAAAATGCAGCAACGATGCAAAGTAGATATGTAATAATTTCAGAATTATTTTATTTTTTTAATTGTTTTGTAACAGCATCCAAGTATTCCTAAAGTAATCATGCACATTTTCAATGTATTTTTTCACG